>JAQGAB010000385.1:0-28726 GCA_034696565.1 Isotomurus graminis | reverse complement strand
AAAATGAAGAATACGTTCTCTATTATAGACGCAGCAGCCTACGTAAACAAGGAGACCTACTTTCACCCCAAAACCTTAATCAAAATTATGTTCCCAAGTCCCGTTCTCCTTATTAAACGATGATTTACAGGTAAAACAACCGTACCGTGTTCTTCACAAGGTATTAAATCAAAACTGGCAAATACACAAAGAAAGATTAGTTGACCATCTGTGTACCCTTCTGGACTAACCCTGCGGGCCTATTTTATTAGGGACAGTTGAACTGGAGCCAGCAGCAGCAGAAGTTTAAACTACGACTGGCAATTATAGTGACAGTTGAGTTGAGGGTATTTACTAATAAGACTTAAAACGGTATATAGAGTTGGGGACAGAGGGTGTGTATTAAGTGGATGAGGGGAAGTGGTGGTGGTGGTACCTGCGAAGGGAGAAGTGACATGTCCTTGAACTGACGAGAGAGTGAGTACAAAGGCAGAATGGATCAGATGAGAGAGAGAGAGAGAGGAGGACGGATGCTGCTGCGCGCAGAGGCCTTGTTCTCATTCGCTACACTCACACCTTACACACCGTTACTCTCGTCCGTAGTATAGCGTCTTTTCCATGAAAACTCATGACGCACACACATATCTACCCAATATTACTTAAACATCTTCCACACTTAATTTCTGTTACACGGGATTCAGCCAAGAATTTGTTTTAGGGTGATTAATGCCTTCGCATAATCGACTTTAAAGCAAAGGCTGAATTTCTTCCAGCTTTTTATAGTGGAATGAATGAACTTGAAACATGACTTGTTTTTTAGATGAGATGACGAATGATGTGAAAACTTGATTATCTTTTGCGTGATTATATTTGTGGTGTTTTGAATAACGGAGCAATAAATAAACAAAATAAATTGAATAGAGATAGAAGCATTGCGTAATTGCGGATAAACATAAGATGTAAATGGATATAACAAGGGAATAAATAGTATAAAAAATGCGGTAGTGGAGTGGGGATTTGGGATAGAGTTACATGTAACTCGTTGGTATTTTGGTATGTACTATGCAGCCGTCTAATGTAACGAGTAGTTTTTGTATACAGCGGATTAGTTGATCATGATGACACGTTTTGAGCTAAATTGTTATCTGCGATTGATGTTGCGTGAATTATTTGGAGGATATGTGGGAACCCAAGTCGTACGTAATGTCCTCTGTCCACTGGCAACTGGATAACTATTTAAAGTTTCCTTAGGGTGGTGAAGGATAATCAGAGTCACAGCAAATGAGCAATTGTTCACCACGTAGTACCGAATTGATGCTACACTAGCAATTTCAACCATCACTTAAACTCTACCTCCTCCCTATATCGTCATGAATAACTACTTTGTGTCACTAACTTAAGAATACATTTTGGTAATAAGCTACAGTCTAGTCTTTGTCTTTTTGTTTCTCGTCTTATCCTTATCGTCAGTGTCTTCTACCATGTCAAAATACTTGGACACAACGTCCACAGACTCGTCCATTCCCTTTGATACCAACTCCTCCTTCCTACGCTTCTTGGCTTCCGCTCGTTCATGAGCTTTCTTCATCTTATCGTAGTTCTTCTTCAGTTCGGTCTGAATTTGATCAAAGATGTCTTGCTTCTTCTTCATGTCTGCGTCAGCAATGCCGTCCCCATCGGTATCCTCGTACTCGTCGTATTCTTCAGAAGAATCTTTCTTAGGCTCGAATGAAGTTAGCTCAGCAACTGGCTTCATAACATTTACTTCTCCACTGTCGATGTCAATGAAAATGCCTTGACCGTCATCGTCATCGTATTCTTCGTCTTCTTCGTCCTTGTCTGCACTTGTAGCCACTTCATTTTTGTCTACAAATGTGACGTCCAGATTTCCGTCTTTTCTCGAGTCAGCAGATACCTTTGACTTGACCTTTTTCCTACGTGCTTTTGGTTTCGTGGAGTTCTGGGTAAACAACGCTGTCAGCTCTTCGAATGGCATGTCTTCGCCAATATGTACGATAGGCTCTTCTTCAACTGTTGAATTGACAATCTTAGGTTTTCCGTTGACTAACTGGAGCTTAGTACGGTGGTGGTGACCATGAGGAGGTTTCTGTCGTCTAGCAGGCAGGATTTTCAACGGATTCAATTGGGAAGAATCTGGAAGAACTCCTCTGAGAGATGTGAGACCACCAGAATGTGACGTTCCGTTATTTCTCGACTTTTTGTTCAGGAAACTTTTAATGTACGAGAGTACAGTTGTGCTCAGAGATGGACTTGCATAATGAGTGGACATTTCTTCTTCCTCCTCATCCACGGAGTCTTTCCTTCGGGTTGAATTCATTTTGGACTGTGACAAGTGGGCTGCATACATATTTTGAGGTGGACGAGGGCGAGGAGCTTGTCGCATTTGGAATATTTTCTTTTTTTCTGCTTGCATCAACGCTGGATTCATCACCACAGCGTTTCTTCGTAAGAAACTATCATCTGCTTCGGGATTCCCTTCGACATTAGGCATGTTCGTTTTACTCATGCGAATAGCATCTTTTGTGGAATGACTTAAGTTTGACTTTTCTCCGTCTTTGGGCGGAGAGTCACTAGCTTTCTTAGCAAATGAATTGTTGGGCCGTTTTGGCTTTTCTTCTAATTGTCGTGCGGAGTTTCTGGCATAGAAGTGGTCGTTTGACTCAGACATCTCCATATCATCTCTTGTGTCTCTGAAATCCTGGAAGCGATTTGTTTGCTTGGTTCTTTCATCTGCAGGTCTTCGACTAGGTTTCCGCTTTTGAGGATTTGGATTCACCAACCGTTTAAAGAGATTGGCAAAGCCGAATAATGGAGACGACGGCTTCTTTGGTTCTGTTTCGTCTATCTCGCTTCCTTCAACATCATGATCGAAATGGTCTTCTCGCATTCGATTGTGGTTGGGCTTCCGTCTTTGTGGTCTGCTGGGTCGCTCTCGAGATCTTTCTCTAGAGGCTTCGCGTTCCGAATTGTGATGTCTATCGTCTGAATATATCTCACTTTCCTGTCTCACGGCATCGACATTATCGTCCCGAGCAAATGGGTCGTCGGATGAGCCTCTGTACCTCTGAGGTCGTTCGTTCAACTGTTCCCTGCTCTCAGGTCTCTCCCTGCTTGCGTGGGGTCTCTCGCTTCTTGTGTGGGGTCTCTCCCTGCTTGTGTGGGGTCTCTCCCTACTTGCATGAGGTCTCTCCCTACTTCCATTGGGCCGTTTGCTTCGTTGGGGAAGAGGTCTTCGTCCACCACCAGCTAGCTTTTTGAATGGATTAAACCGGAATGGATTTTTCGATCTACTTGGAGGACGAGATCTTCGTCTGGGCTTCTCCTCTTCAGCGTCTCCATTCTCGTCCTGTGGATTACTCCAAACGCCTCCATGCTTACTCTCAGCTTCGCCATCGCCGTCAATATTTCCATAGTCCTTCCCATGCTTCAGCAACATTTTCTCATAGGCAGTCAGAGTGCTGTGGTCTGCAAGAAGATCATCTGACGGATCAGAGTAGAAAGGCTTCTTGTCTTGCGGACTGGATCGCTTCATGAAAGACTTTCTCCTCAGCATTTGGAAAGTGTCTTGTCGATTCCACATCATGGGAGGCATGAGCAGCTGTTGGGGAATTGATGTCTGTGGATTGCGAGTTTGTGGTTGAGGATTATTGACAGGTTTACCTGCATTCCACATGTCTAAGAGTGAAAGTGGTTTGCGTGTTGTTTCAACTTTTGGTTGTTGATTCAGATACATTTGAAGGCGTCGGTTTTTTAGTTGCTGATTCGCCATACCACTTTGCATTTGAACATGCAAAAGTCTTTTGGCAGCTGCAGCTTGCTGTTGGAGTTTCTCTGCTCGTGCATGAGTGTTAACGACATGTTGATTGGGTTCTGCTTGACCAGTTCTACTTTTCATGGAAGGTGTTCGAAATTCGTTTCTTATTTGGTCTGTAAAAAGCTGTGGTCCTACGTCCCACACGATCTGAGCGTCGGCAGCATCGCCAAATCTGTACCCGAGACCCAGCCGAGTATCAACACCTGAAATTGCAAAGAAACTACGTTAGAAAATTGTAATAGGCATTGCTTTATATGAATCTAGCTGGCAATTAAAAGACTACTAGACCATGCATGGCTACTTGGCATCAACCCAAACAATAATTCTACAATGCAGTGTGTATCTGCAGATGAGAATCTTATTGTTTCACTACATGCAATCAACAAAGCAAACTACACTAATAATTGCAATTAACTAAATCTACAGCAATAAATATACAAAAGATAGACTTATCGATATCACACGCACATCTTTAGTGTCTTACAGCATAAATTGCACCCGACTGTTCCTATCAAATGACTTCATGGGAAATGTAATTTTTACAGGTTTGGCTTCTGCATTGCATGAGTAATATGTGTATAGGTAACTATTGCGTGGTGCTGTGAAGCACAGTGCTTGTGAGTAAACTGTGATAGTGCAGAAAGTGCAATTTATGGTGCAAAATAACAAAAAGATATGCCTTACCCTTACCGCGGACCCTGGGCTTTCCTCCAAAGCTGCTTCCGCCCAGAAAGTTGGACATGGTAGATAACAAAGTGGACCCTAAGGTTCCAGCAGTTGATAGGAGTCCGAGACCCGGAATGCTTGGGGTTTGTTGAGCAGCGAATATGTTTCCAAGATTGAAAGCTTGGCCTTGTGGTTGACTAGCAGCTCCAAACAAGCTGGACAAAGAATTGGCTTGTGCTGGCGTCTGCTGTTGGCTTCCAAGAAGGGAGTTAAGGAAGTTGCTTTGTTGCTGAGGTTGAGCTGCGTTCGTTTGTTGGCCAAAGTTGAAAAGTGGGTTGGATTGCTGTTGAGGCTGGTTGAGACTTCCAAGTGTTCCTAAAAGACTCAGGAGTCCGGCAACTTGATTGCTGGACGTTGCATCCATATTTGCATTAGTATTCTGGAAGTTTTGGAGATTAGGATTTCCAGCATTTCCATTTCCTAAAGCTCCTGTCTGTTTCAGTAGTTCAGTAAGCATTGCAGCAGCTTCTGCGTCCGACTGACCTTTGCCTTCTGTCTGTCTGGTTGCAACATTGGAACCAGGAAGTCCAAGGCCCAGAAGAGCAGCTGCTGCACCTGGATTAGCTTGGGCATTTGCTCCCCCGAATAACGAGCTGAGTAATGCAAGTGACTGAAGAGTAGCTGCGGGGTCATTCGGCTTGGGTGCTTCTGGACTTCCAGGGACGATCTCACTAGCATTTTGTGGTTGACCGAGACTGTTCAATAAATCATTGAGGTCCGGAGTAGGTGGGACTTCTTCCTGCGCCTGTAGAGCTACAGATGCTGACTGCTGACCAACTCCAGCCACACTGGATGTATTGTTATCCCCCAAGCTTTTAAGAAGCGAGTTAAATAGAGAAAGCTGATTGATAAGGTCTTGTTGCGAAGGTTGAGCGATCTCTTTCAGACTATCTACATTTGTATCGGCTCGCTTACTCAACTCACTCGATATTTCAGGATCACTTCCAGTTCCAGTAGAGGTGGCCGTCGTGGAGACTGGCTGTGGCGTCTCAGTTGTTGAGGAAGTTGTAGTTGTAGTACCTTCCGTTGTAGTTGTTGTTGGCCTTGGACGTTTTATCAACACCTTTGCAGGAAATTCGGGGAAAATTTTGATTACTTCCGTTGTAGTCACAGCAGGAACGGCTGTGGCTTCATGAGTAATGGAAGCAGCTCCATTTAAATCATTTGCATTCACTTCCAAGTCATCCAATAGGAATGTCGGATTGACAGGAGGTTCGTTGTCGTTGCTTATGACTGCTGGTTCGTTGTCATCCAATAAGGATAGCAAGTGGTGTAAATCTGCGTTGGATAAATTTTCCCCATCATCTGTTATTTCTGGACTAGGCTGAGCGTTTGGTGATCCCGAACAGAAGGTGACCCCAATGACTGTTCAAACCACAATCGATCATAAATTATTTCAAATGTATTTTTGATCTGTTATAATCTTTTACATCAGTAAGGTTTATAATCCTAACATCCGAAAGTTGGTCAAACTGACACCCGACTAGATGTGTAATAATGTTTATTTAAACCATCTGGCTTGGTTTAAAGTCTTTATAGCTTAATGAAAAAAAAGTCACGAAATGAGTGTACTTTGATGATATCTAACAATTTAAGTAATTCGTATCCTGTTTCTCACGCTTTAAAATCGGAATAATATTTTTGACACTAAATTGCAAGTGAAATCGAAGTGACAAAGGCACCATAAGAAATTATGCGAACTCTCGGAACATAAATGCTTTTGGAGACGGATGTACTTTCTAAATTTCAAGTGATATCCAAACACAAATATCTCTGACGATTATATAGAAAAGCAAATGTATAGGGATTCTAAGCCGTGAGAAATATTTCACTTCATATCACCAGATGATTTAACATATAAGGCATAAGGTTCCATTAAAACTTCAATGAATCATTTGCATGCAACGCATCTTCCTTAATATGCCATTAAGTGTGCTACTTAATTCTTGCAGTCTTGACTTTGCATGCTTAATAAACAATGACAAATGTATGCCAATTTTATATTATGTCAGTCTAACCAACAATGGATAGTAAATTATATATTAAATGGTAATTGTTTAAAAATACTCACCTATTAGCGTGAAGGTAGTGATGGAACACCGTTGAACAAGCTTCTTCATTGTGTTTTACTTCGAGTCTTGAGTTTGTTTTGTACTTTCATGTCAGTGTAAACTTCTTGCGTAAATCTGTCGTAGATTTTGCCCACGTCTTTGTTAAAACTGAGTCCAATAATACTTATTTTTGCTGGTGAGCGATTGATACTTCCTCAAAGGACTTTGTTAAACGAATACCAGTTGGGAAAATAAACACTCAGTGAGTGAAGAATGAAAGTGGTTTAGTTGGTTGATATGAAGATTGTCTTTCTGCAGGTCAGCACTTGACTTAGTTGTCTCAAGTGGAGATTTAGATTCTTTTAGTTTGTTAGCAGCTAAGATTCATAGATCAACAGACAATAGAATGAGAGATTGGAGGTGTAGTCCAAGATCTTTCATAAGGTGATAGTCATACGTAGAAATTCATGTCAGCCTTAAGTCTCAGTTTAATCTCTGATTGTACCACAGAGATAGTGGTCTATCTCTGTGGATTGTACGAATGCAATCCCATGCAGACCCATACAACAACACATCTGAAGATGAGTAAAGGGCATGTGTCATACTACGGCACGAGAGTCACTATATAGAGTCGAGAAATCAAGGTGGATATTGCGGTCAGGTCACTCTCACCTTTACCAAGTCGTCAAGTGAGTTTAAAGTCAGTCCCAGTAGCGTTACTCGTTACTACCACTTTCTATTCATGAATTAGCAAACAGGATTGTCGATTTAGAATAAGTCTGACTTGAAATTTGCTGCTAATGGCGAAACTTAATATTCGTTCCAAGTCTTAAGATTAATTAGTACTTTTTCAAGTCAGGTAGGTTGGAAGATTGCTTAGTCTTTAGGTGTAATATTGTGATGCAGCTACAGTCTATTCAGTAAATGTCACAGTGAATCCTGTGCAAATGTAACTAATGAGACACGATGTACCTCCTGTGAAATAAACTTGACTAAAAATAGAAATTTAAAACAGCAAAGTTCGAAGATATGTAATGCATTCGCGTAAAAGTGATAAAGAATGACTTACCTCATACGGATTACTGGTAATTTGGAGAAATCCCTGAACGGTCAAGGATCTAAACACCTAGGATCACCTTCAATCCCAAGCTAACAAGGCCAGGTGACCTAACTATTACTGGATGAAAGCTAGGCTTTCATGTTTACTCAATGACATCTTTATTGTCCCTCATATCCGGGTAACACATCAGTGCCTTTACCCCCCCAGTGATAAGTTCCCATAGCGCGGACCTTTCTGGGGACTCATAAATTTATAATTGGGGGATAGCACTGTAACATGGGCAGGAAACGGGGGAATCCTCTTCTATCACGTCCCCCACAATATCACCAGGAAGCAATCCAAGCTCAACAACAACCATTTATTTGTTTGTTCATATCTCTTTCAATTCTGTCTCATCTCTACCACTGAGCAAAACAGAAGAAAAGTAGAACACATGTATTATAGTACTTACATGAGCTTTACTCTCATAACAAAAACCATCTCTTGTTTCTAATTTCAGGACCATGTCATCCGGTTTAGTGCTTTCGATCAAGACCGCTACGGAAATCCAACGGAAATCGGGTCGACCATCATGTCCTTTGACGATTTCCGGGAGTTTACCTCAAACAAACTCGTTTTAAGTTGCTCTCTCAAAGAACCAATTGTTGTAAGTGAAATTCGCTTTATTTTAATTGAATTTTCCCGTAAGAAAGAATACGAGGTTTCTAAGAAAGAACAACTTTCCCAATACTCTTTTCGAACTTAACTCTCAGCGTTTCATAAGAACAAAAGTATAACTGACGTGCCCTACTTTTACTTTACATACACAAAAGTATCCTCATCATTAAATTAAAACATTAACTGTTGAATCATTGCATTTTCAAGGGTGGTAAAATTTTTCCTTTTAGACCCATTTTGTTCACAGGCATTTGTAAACAGGTTGATTGATTGTTTGTCATTGTACACACACCATAGACTAATAACTTCTAAGGAAAGAGGAGAGTCCATTAACCTTTATTCTGGCATAAATACATTTTGTTGGGATCAGTGTGTTTAAAGAACCTTTCATCTTGGATTGTAAAACTGTTTGCTCGATGAAAGCTCAGATCCCTAAAGCTAAGGCTAAACCATTGCAACGTTATTCTGATTACTCACACAGAGTGAAAATCTCAGTAATCAAAATGAATTGAAAGTGTGGTTGAAGTGTGCAGTGTGCACTCTGCCAATAAGTGGAGCAGCACACTTTATGAAACGCCCTATAGCCCTATACTTTGTATCCGTATAATTTCCATCGTTCTTTCAAAAGATGATACTGTTCACAGGCTTTCACCTCTTGTGTTTCAAATCGTAACTTGTTCTTCATCTGGGTTATGAAGACTCAAAATGAAAACTCTTTGTTTGCATTGTGCTCCAGAAACAGAAAAATGAGAGTTTACTCGGGGATGACGACGATTGCAATTATTTTTGTCTCATGCTCAAGATTGGACAATAAAATTCCAGCTTACGTATAACCTCATTTTAGGTGTTTGATACTTACACAGTGACGTATAAGATGTATTAAAACGTTCTCCATTATCAACTTCAAATGCGGCATGTAAATATATGAAAACCAAAAAAATATTGAGAATCTTATATATTCTAATCCATTAAAATTAAAGTTTGTAAATACTTGTTCAGATCCCACCTACTTTATTTTCCTCTTTCAACCACAAAGTATGCTATTCTATCTCTAGTACTTAATACTAATACTGTATATAAATAATAGTACTTTATTTATACACGTAGCCTGATTCCCATTCTCAGCTGATGAAATATTAACGTTTTGTAATGCGGTTTATATAAGAAGCATAAGGTTGTAATCAATACAAACCACTCTGGTGGCTGTTAGGATGTAATAGTAACTAACTAAATGTAACCTAGTTTTCATTTGCTTCTAATAGACAAGGCCAAGAATAAATATTTCAACTGAATTCAAGAATTTTTCGAATAGAACGACTACGAGTTATGTAATATATATAACAATGTAATATAGAAACTTTAGCTGTGTACTCAATCAGAATGAACGTTTACACACTTATGAGAATAGAACCACATGCATTCATTTATTTTACACAAGTGCAGAAATGAACTTGGGGTATGCATCTTTTTCCACGCTGAGTTCACTAGCTTTCACTTCCGTGTATATTTCTGCATGCATCCTGCAAACGGCGACCACTTCATTTGAAAAGCCCGAGTAGCACGGAGTACAATATGAAGATGTAAGCATTTTTTTCCTTTCGAACTAAACTTAAGGAGCATAAAAGTCCAGCACACGAATAATTTCAGAATTCTACCCTCCTCTGTTTCACCTGCGTGGGGAAGAAAGTTTGCTTTGGTTGCCTCGTATGGAAAGGAAGAGAAAGCAAAAAGTGTATTAGTCTACCCACAAAACCTTCTGTTCCCAGTATTCCTGCTTCTCTCACATCGTCAAGATCTTTCGGGATTTGGACCAGTTGGTACTTCATAAATGAATTTACTCTCCGTTGGGTATTTAAGTAGTATTTATAGCTGCGTTTCTGAGTATCTTAACCTATAAATTTTGACCTATAATTGCTCGCCATTTCAAAACGAAACCGAATTTCGAAAACACAATCCCTAACTTCTGAGCTACCTGAATCTGGAAACATGCAAGTCCTAATGTACTCGGAGAAAATATTACTTTCATCGGTGGGACTTTTCGCCATCTCACTCACAGCCATAGTAATTTTCTGTGTCGTGAGAAAAAGCTGTTGGCTCCACAAAGCAATTTTGGACGGCGGTAAGCACTCAACCTCCGTAAATTCACTCAAACTGTGTCAATCCCTGTCACATGAAAGTTAAACTTGGAATAAATTAAAGTCTATTTGTGGATCCCGTTGTCTGAACTTTCAGAAAAAAAGAAGAAACCGAAGATGAATGATATCATTTGCATCAGATATCCCCCTGACATTTATCCCACCTCTCTGGGGATTTATAGGGAAAGTGAGAAAACAATTTTCTAACTTTTGCTTAACCATTCCAAAATGCAGCTTCAATTGATATATCATTCATAATGGGTGTACAAATATTTTGGCAACGAATGAATTTTTGCAATTAAAGACGCTTAATGTGATGAAAGGGTTTGCAATATATTATATTTAGATTTTAGATACACAATATTACAGTCAGTGGTATAATATACTTGCTGCATGAGGAAATGTATAATCAACAGTAGTAATAAAACATTCGAGCATTATTAATCTTTACGTCTTTACAATCTTTGGTACATCAGCAGCAGTGAAGAAATCTCGAGATTGAAGCTTGATGGAAGGTTGTTCAGTTTAGTGCGCTCAGACTTCCAGTAACTTAAGAGGAAAACTTGTTTTTTAAGTTATAAAATCGGGAACAAGTCCTCATAACACATTCGTAGCATGAAAAATGGCGGACAGAGGATATACAAATACCCTGAAGGAACACGCTGTCCATTAATAACTGTTGGCTTATGTAAACTTGATGTTGAAATAAGTTACAAAACAGCGCAGTACAAGCTTTCATACGCAGATGAAAGTTCTCACTGATTGAGTGAAACTAATTAGTTTCGCTGAGGCAATGCTAGTTAGATTCTTGAGTGAGCAATTGAGTGAGGCGTGTTATTTCATAAACTGAATTACTAAATGTACTTTGATTTTATGGAAGATTTAATTCGAAGTCCTGAAGAAGAATTGGCCCGTCTCTTCGGCACACCAGCCAAGAGAGACTCAACGTACAGTTCAATGTCTGAGACCAGCAGTGGATATGAAATTACAAGTGGATCCAACACATCTACTGTGGGCTCTCCAATTACTGCAACAGTTGTTTCAACACCGGAGTCCCCGGAGCATGCAGCAATTAGTCCAAGTTCGAGTAATGGGCAATCAAGTGCCAATCCCGTTACCATTCCTCATCCGCATGAAAGAAGAATGTCATTATCACAATTACACGGCTCTATCATTACGACGAATCAAAATTACCCCATTCCTCAACCTTACTCAGGAATCCCCTTCACAAGAACATCGAACAAAGCGGCAGCAACAGCAATCGCTGCTGAAGCTGCTATTGCTGCTAACCAAAGATTCAGCATTCAGAATGCCAACATGTCGCTTAATAATCCTTCTGTAGCACGACAACCTTTCTTCACGTTTATTTTGAAGTATGAAGAGGAACATGGTCTCGTTGTTATTGAATTCATCGTAAGTGTTCCATTAATTACACTTTATTGCTTGATCCACAAGGCATTTAGAACTCCGTTCCGTTTTGAAGGAGAAGTAAATTATACTAGGAATGAAATGATATCCTGAGTCATGAGTCATGCATATTGCATAGAAATGCGGGCCAAGGAAAACACACAGGGAAGCGGAAGTTCTTGGTTTACATTACATTCATCACTTTACTTTCCAGTTCATATTGTGCAGCCGTTGTGAAAAAAACGTATGTGATCGAACAACAAGTTCCCAGTGTTGGGAAAGTTTTATCTCGATACTTCCACACAAGAAATAAGGTTAATCGATATGAAAAAGGCGGAAGAAAGCGAAAGAACGGTGTATACTGATGTCTGAATAGCCTAGTGGCGACAGTACGAGCAACGCGCAGAGAGTAATGTACCCATTCATCGATACGTAAAGTTGAAATGTCTTTGAATTTAATGTGAACGGTAGACTGCGTGATTACTGGAGTGTATAGTTCATTTTCCACAAAAGAACGACGTCGGCACAGTCATCTTTCTTGAACATGGTATAATAATAATTATTGACTACGGATAGACTTCACCTCGTTAGTGTTTACTAACTTTCTCCGGTCTCTCGAGTGTGTTAAATAAAAGTTCTTGCAGTAATCTTCCGGGATTCGTGTAGAAAAATCAAAAGGGGTATGAGAAGGCTGTGAAAGCCCAGAGTCGTCGAAGGAGAAAGTTAAGAAACCCAACTTGTATAGGTTCCTCGAGCCATCTCAATTTTTTGCTTCCATCCTCACTTAAGGTATTAGGATATTCTGATCACAGTTCTACACTTTTCGTATCATCTCCAGGCTGTGTAGCTACTAGATCACGAATTTTATCTACAGTTACGTCCTACCTTTGGCTATTTTGAATGAGAGGAAAGTCTTTCATCACCCGGAGTTAAATGGAAGGAGCGCAGTGGACTACTTCTCGGAGATTTTCAAACTGAACACTCGTGATTTGAATAAGATTAGGTGTCAAGGTTGAGAGTGGCATTATTAATGATCTTTAATATCCCTAAGTTTGCTCATATACGTCTGTCACTCCTACGCCAAGAAACCGGTGAAAGGCTAAGTAAAAGTATAAAGGAAAACAGATTTGGTTAGCTCAATAAAGAAATAGTTATAAATAGAGTATTTTCTCAAAGGTTCTGGACTAAATACAGGTAATACGATAGCTCAAAACGAAGATCCTCTATTCGTTTGCTCATCAACATGGTATTCTAATATATTTCTAACCGATTAAATCTTTCCGACTCGGCTTAAGTTGTAGTATTAACATTACCCGTCTATGAAATTCTAGAGAACCAATGATGATATTAAGCTTGAATGGAGAGTTCTCATCAATAGATTAAATTCGTGAATATAAGAGTCTATACTAATATAACTGTTGGTAAACTACGGATAACCGGAGCAATAGGAGAAAATAACAATGCTCCGGCATCCGTACTTTTCCAATGTCAATAATAGTGTCTTAAAATATAAAGACCAAACAATCCTTACGGGGATCATATTGCTCGTTTCAGTCAGTTAGGGAAAGATGGTTGCATAAAATCCCATTAGTAGATTTGGCTCTGACATGCTTCAGAAAACATAGAAAGCCTTACAGATAATTATGTGTTTACGTGTGAAAGAGCAAGAAGGGAGGGGAAAGAATCACATCAAATTGAGAAAGATGAAAGGTTACTCCACAATGAGAAGAGTGTGTAGGTGTTTCTCCTACGAGATGCTCCTGATCAAAGTGGTTTTTTTCAGAGTGAAACTAATGCCATCAAACATACTTTATATCGAAATGTCATAGGTGAGTTACAAAAGTAGACTCATACTTTCTCGAATCTTAATTAATATGATGCTTACCAGCCTCCAGATAAAATATACTGACAACTGAGCTATAAGTTACATTAAGGAACACTAGTTTATTTATACGAAGTTAAACTGGTCTCAGTGATTTCGGAAGGTATAATTCACGAATCTCTGTACCGCCAGAAATTCAGACTAAGTGTATCAAATTCATTGTTATTTGTCAGTCATTAACATAATATGCGAATACTTGTAATTGAGCCTTTGCATTCAAGATATACCTATTTTACCAGAATTTTCAATGCAGGTAGTAACAACATCAAACGCCATGCATTGGTTCATTACCACAAGGCAGAGGTTGATACTTGAAGGACAGTCATCGTCGGGAATACATTTTGACGTCAAACACATTGAAGGTCTGAGGTAGCGATCCAGAACTAATTGCACGGAGAAAATAGGAAAATAATTTTAATTACATAATCTCTCTCATAACAGCAACTGCATTTCTGAATCATTCAACGATTCAACCTACTTTTTATCCTTCTGCTTCATGTAGCTGAAGAAACTTATTGCAGTTGCGTGTGAAATGTACAAAAGGAAATGTGTGTAAGTTATAGAGATTTTTATGTAATAACTCCTTGTGATGTAATTAACGATGTTATCCTACGTATCATACATCTGTAGATTTATAAAAAGAACCATTAACGATAAAAATAGAATCGGCAGGAAATGCCATTCTCTATTGTGCCGTGTATTTTTCGAGGGCATTGGGATAACTGATTTCTCACGGATAAGGGCATTCGGATTTCGCGTGTAAGCTCAGACCTCTACACATTACTCTCCGAAAGAAAGGTGAATCATGAATGGGTAATATAATGTTGGCTATAGAAATCGTGCTTCATCAAACCTCTTGTAATATGCTTTTTAGGTTAAGTGACATTTATGTAAGGCAAGGGCTTTTACTAAGATTATCCCTTACTACTTAATCTAGACAATTCAACAGTGATTTCCCAACAGTATTCTCTCTTATTTCAGGAGGCAAGAAACATGCCAGGCAAAGAATACTTGACGCAGCCATCCGACGTCTTCTTCACTCTTGAAATCCACCCGAGAAGACCAAATGACCGCAAGAACGAATCAACTCGATACAGATTTGTAACCAAAACAATTAAAAAGGCCGGAGAGATCTGCGACTTCAGTGAAACTTTCCTGGCTCAGCTTTCCAAGTCGAGCCTAAAGGTAATGAAACTGAATCTTCTTCCAACTCAATGCCTCCTGCTGTCAACAGTTTGTTCATGTCTCTTTCTATCTCATCTCTACCACTGAGCAAAACTTTCACAGAAGAAAAGTAGAAAGCAAAGTTCTTTTGTTAAGTTGTCGCACACATGTGTTACTTACATGAGCTTGTATGTGTACTCTCATTCTCTCATCACAAAAACCATCTCGTTTCTAATTTCAGGACCATGTCATCCGGTTTAGTGCTTTCGATCAAGACCGCTACGGAAATCCAACGGAAATCGGGTCGACCATCATGTCCTTTGACGATTTCCGGGAGTTTACCTCAAACAAACTCGTTTTAAGTTGCTCTCTCAAAGAACCAATTGTTGTAAGTGAAATTCGCTTTATTTTAATTGAATTTTCCCGTAAGAAAGAATACGAGGTTTCTGAAAGAACAACTTTCCCAATATTTTTTTGAACTTAACTCTCAGCCTTTCATAAGAACAAAAGTATAATTGACGTGCCCTACTTTTACTTTACATACTCACAAAAGTATTCTCATCATTAAAACATGAACCGTTGAATCATTGGATTTTCAAGGCTGGTAAAATTTTTCCTTTTAGACCCATTTTGTTCACAGGCATTGTAAACAGGTTGATTGATTGTTTGTCATTGTACACACACAATAGAAAATTTAGACACACAATTCCTGCATACACACACTGATTTTGAACAGAATAATGTATTATATTCATATGCTAGTTTAGTTTTGCCTTTGTGTGCATAACACTAACCTTGGTCACACAATTGGGAACATGCTTTCTCCCTTGACGGGGTATTTATCCATGTCCCTGAACCTTCAACTTAAGTAACCTACTTTCTCAAGGAAAGTGTGCGATACAATGTTAGTCTACCAGGGGAGATGATGGGTCGGCCTCTTCGACAGATTCGCTGAGAATGGCTGTCTTCCCACAAAGTGAATCTTCAGTATTAAAATGATATGCATGGAATTTACGAGAATTGGATTGCTTTCTCTCGGCCTATTTTCTTTCTCTTGTGTTGCACAACAAGTTGCAAAACACGTAGTCAGACAAGCCGTAAGTGCAGATTCTCATTAATCATTCGTAGAAATAGAAGCAGACTTTCTCAGAGGAACACCCAGATCACCAGATGTGGTGACTCAGCAAATCTTACTAAAGATGAGGCTTGAATTCAACCAGCCATTGCGGAATTTCATGTTACGGGATTAATAAGAGATGAAAAGGAATGTTGTTGCGGTTGGTATGAAATGTGAAATCTCTTTATGTTCCGCAGAAACGAGGAGATATCATGGTGGGTCTCTGCTATCTTCCCACTGCAGAACGGGTCTCGGTTACCATTGTGAAGTTGGCCAATTTGAATCCATTCGTGGAAGGATTAGCAACTAAGCCGAGTAAGTATATGTGATGGACTACTTTCTCCAATGGAACGAAAGTATTCAAAGTTTCAAATACACAGAGAATTGAGATGAAAGTATGCATACTTATGAGTTAATAATGAGAATCTACATTTTTGAGTCAGGAGAAACGGTGTTTTGTACTGTTTGGCCACTTCTGTTGAACAGATTATCAAAGTACAACATATTTTCAGGGGTTCGTCAGAGAATTCTGTATGAAAAACGCTGAGCATTACATATATAGATACATAGAAATCAACGAGTACATCATAACTCGTGTTATATATTACCTTCATAAGTAGTTCAAGATGAATAGTCGGTAGGCTGTACCGAACGTTCAGCCCATGTAAGAAGTAGGGCCAGCGCCATACCCGAGGGAGGAAGCTGGACTAGCTCCATACCCAAGTCCTGGGTTTCGAAGGTTTCCCAGTGAAGATGTGGATCCGGATGACCAGGATGATTGGGATCCTCCATATGCTGGAGCTGCTCCGTATCCGAGGCCTTGGTTCTGCATAGCCAAGGCGTTGGCTGCACCTCCTCCCATGCCACCAGCTCCCATTGGAACTCCTCCCATGCCACCGGCCCCCATAGGCACTCCTCCCAAGCCACCGGCCCCCATAGGACTTCCTCCCATGCCACCAGCTCCCATAGGCAGTCCTCCCATGCCACCGGCCCCCATAGGACTTCCTCCCATGCCACCAGCTCCCATAGGCACTCCTCCCAAGCCACCGGCCCCCATAGGACTTCCTCCCATGCCACCAGCTCCCATAGGCACTCCTCCCATGCCACCGGCTCCCATAGGCACTCCACCTATGCCACTGGCCCCCATTGGTACTCCTCCCAAGCCACCGGCCCCCATAGGAGCTCCTCCCATGGACCCGGGGTACCAACCTACGACTGACTGGGTAGCAGCCAAAACGAGGACAACACTCTTGAAATCCATGGCCTTCGATTGAAAGTCTGGTACAGAAACGGCAGCTGACTTGGAAATATAAGGAGTGAAATTCATCGAACTCCCCACGACTCTTATACCCCCTTCAAACAATCGACGGGCTTTCAGTATTCATCAAACTAATAATGTTCCATTGTAGTAGAATTAGAAATTGCTCTATATTGTGTCGTTTGTTGGTTAATAGTCCATTTTGAGTCCATTACACGTGTAAAGTGAATGGATATTTAGGGTGAGCTATAAAACTAGAAAAAGTAGAAGACTTTTTATTAGACTTTTGCTATCCATCAATCAATATACTGCTTTAGCCTTGGCTTATACGACTTCATCGATCGCTTCGTCAGATATGCTTTTGTTCCAACGAACTTCTGAAGGACACGACGAGTTTGCACTGATTTTGGGCTTCTTCGTGACATATCATATTTTGACATTCAGGGAAATCAGCGATCCAAACTACTCTTTGCATGTCAATCGGATGGGTTTCTGATAAATATTTATCATAGTCCGTTGACTCCAGGCAGCTCGATGAAATCAAATGCATTATTCTTGTTGTTTCATACAAATCAGAAATCCCTGTTTGTTTCTCCATACCACAAAAGTACACCAAACTTTTAGAGCTTCGGAGTAATCCGTTCACAGATAGGGCTTTGCTTGTGTACAACGTGTGGTAACAACTTGCCAGGAATTGATGTTGATTTCGTGAAAGGATTTGTAGAAGCATAATAAAGCTCATGTAATGCAATATACTCTGCAAATGAAATCCGAGCTGAGCTCTGTGTACCTTTCACATTTTACTTTAGTCTCATAATGTACAAACTAAAAGTAAATCTGAGTCTGATGTGGTTTTACTTTGCTATGTATTGCAGGTATTTGCTTCGTGAGAGTTTTGTTGCTGAAATCCGACACAGGGAAAGTGATCAAACGGAAGAAGACCACATTTCAAAAGCTGAGTGGATCGAATGCTGTCCAGCCAGTTTTCAATGAAACAATTGTCTTCGACATGCCTCCAGCAGAATTAGTCCAAACGGTATTATTGGTCCTTGTCTGTCTTACAGACAAACCACCTGTTAAAGTTCACAGGAATGATTCGGCATTTGGTGAGTCCGACAGCGGAACAAAACACCCTGAACCTCTTTCTAACAAAACATCCGAAGATTCTCTTTTCCATTACTCTGACAATCTCGGGAAAAATAAAACGAAGAGAAGTGAAAGCCAAGGAAGCAGTAGTAGCTTTTCTACCAGTCAGCAGCACAGCATCAGCGATATTAAAGCCAAAGTTTCTGAACAAAATCCTTTGACCTTCCAAGAGGAGAGATTAACAAGCGGATCTCAGGATCCCTCAACCACCTACGGTTCTTCTGCTGACTCTGAGAGATACGGATCAATCAAGTCCAAAGACAGTGTCGTTGGGAAAGTTCCATTAGGATATTATGTAAAAAATCCCATAGGGAAATACCATTGGGAGCAGATGATGAGGAATCCCAGAAATGTCCTCACAGAATGGCATAGTTTGAAATGAATATTCGATGAGGTCGACAGGATGAAACTGAACGCTTATGAAAGAGATGTATTCGTGTTTGAAGAGGTATTTCGTATTAATATACTATTACAATAGAACGAGTCATCTAATCAAATGTTGGATGTGTAGGACGAGTGGAAGTACAGATTCGTATACTAGAAATTCATGAGCCCCAGATTAAGCCACTAATGTAGGTATGATGGAATCGTTGTTGAAACAATTCGAAGCGTATGAAGACAGGGATACCGTGAGCTACTGACAAACCAAAAATATTTGCTTAGCTGTAGATGTGTTGAATCTGTATCGTACACGTAGTATGTTAATGAGAAATATTCAGAGAATAGTTTTATAAACAGCCCACCGATGTTTTTATCCTGTCAAAATTCTGCACGAGTCTACATTACTTGTTATGAATTAAATTCATGATTCTTTTGTGTACAATATGAAATGTATTGTCATGTTAAGGAATTCAAGTCGGCAGCAACTTGGAGTTTATTGCAGCATTTGAAGTTGACTGTATATAGTTGGATAACAAGAACACCTCAAGAGAAAATAATGTAATATTCATCAGGATGGATCGATGATAAAGAAGAATAAAGAAGGAATATTTGTATTTTTAACATAACCTCAACAAAAATATTTTCAAGCGCTTTAATAAAACCTCTATGGAACATATAACTATTTAGTTCACACAAAAACTACGTCATAACTGATGATTCCTGACTCGTACTTAACTTTACTCATTCAGTGCCTTCTCAAGTCTCGAAGTATAAGAAAGCTTGTATGCCTAGCCAATTGCGAAGTGTACAATATCATTCATCGTATATTACATGGTATTGTAACAACTGTGATTTTAATACAAATGGCTTCATACAGCTTTTGAGCGATAGTGCTTTGGTGATGGCGAAGAACGAGTATCACACAATTTACAAGTCTTTTCTACGATTGCGAAGATATAGTGTAAGTAATTTGATTAGCTTTTTTTTGAAAATACTAGACTAGGTGGGGCACCCTCTATTAATACGAAGTGATTCTTGAAGATCCAACATAATTACTAATCGATCTGTCTTGGCCACCCTTCCTCCATAAACAATAGGCCGCTGCGAGTGCAAATCCTACTCCACCACCTACAGCACATCTCCTTAATCCCGCTGTAATGCAACAAACAAATTTCTATCATCAATCTTCCGTTATGTACAAGTAAATCCCTGTGACCTCAAGGTCGGCTCAATCTCAACAACACACAAGGTCGCTAAAAGAAAGCTTACCCGATGATTTGTATAAGAGACCCGTGGCAGTCGCTGCCGCTAAGGTATTTGCATCATCATCCGTATCTCTGTACCAACTGAGGAAACATCCGAATCCAGAGTACATAACTGCTAACACTCCAAGTGCGTTGGCGGAAGTGGCTCCTTGTTTGCTCATGTAATTGATTAATCTATGGAACAAAACAAAGTCCCACTCAAAACAAACTCGTCCAAAGAGTCGTGTACGTAACTTATACTACCGGATTAGATACTTACTGAGTTCTTCTAACATTTCCAGTCATTCCTTTAGTAGCAGTGTATCCCGTGTACAGTCCACTGACAGCCCCCATTGAACCTCCCAACATGACTCCTGACCCGATTGTTCCAAAGGCAAACTCAAAACGTCCTCTCTGGCGATTCGCTCCTTCAGGGAGAATGAATTCCGGCTCTTGGTTCACATACGGGTCAACACTTAGGTACGGCGACAACTTTGAAACTCCGCTACTGTATACTGTAATCAAGAAATACTGTTTATAAAACTAATCAAACTTTAACCTCTTCTATTACTATACTATGAAGTATGAAGATTAATGTATACCAGTCCCTGTTAATCTCCAGACTCCAGAGTGCATTTCATCATCTTTATGCATGTTTTCATTCTAACCCAGCTTTATAAATTACACTTCGTAATACACAAAAAAATGATTACTGTCTTAACGTTTTTGTACCTGAGACATTCATGGAAGGGTCATCCGGCGCATAACTGGGGTTGTAAAAGTTGAGTAGGCTTTTAATTGAGGAACCCTCTTTCTCCATTCTGCTGGAGGAAAATGATGACTGGTGCTCACCGGAGGTGTCCGTAATTAAGTATTACCTAAAACTCCCTACAGGACGAGGAGGAAGCACGTGGAGGTGATTTGGACCCTGATTCACACTAATTGCGCACAAGAAGAACAATTAAAGATAGTTTTTCATGAACCACGCGACCACCTCCACTCAAGGCCAAGTGAGAAAGAAAGATTAATTCGAATTTTCCCTCCCTTCGCCCTTCAGCTTCGACACTCCTCTCAAAAGGGGTCTTCCGCGCCTCCCCCGCAGCTCCTGTCCCGGGGCACTTTGATACACATATTTTTGCAGAGATCTTTCTTGCGAACATTTTTGCACCATGAATTCTGGAATTCTCGTTGGGAATCTGCAGGCAAAAATGGCAAATTCCTCTTTACTATTGAGTTTGAGTATAAAGTTTACAGTGTTTGACGGGAAAAACATTTTATGCATGTTTTAATATTATTTATTCCGCTGTTCTCTAAGCTTTGTGGATTTGGGTCCATAAAATATTACGTTTCATAATTTCATACAGTCCTTACAAAAAGCATTAATTAACACACTGTGCAGTACTGTACACTAAATAAATAAAGTTTATTCAAAATACTCATCAGTATTGAGTACATGATGAAATGGTTATATGAAGACGAGACTAATGACAAGCGAATTTATCAAAACAACTTGATGATGGTGTATACTGTAGATATTGTATACTTAAGATTAGCCAACTAACTTAAATGGTAATGACTTAAGGTTATTGAGTAAAAAACAAGGTAAATATAGCCAAACAGACACAAGTTGTACGAACAATTTCTAAAAATTGTACACGTCCTGAATATATCGTGTGTTTCAGCGGAAGTAAAATCTGTGTTACTTAAATAAAAGCAATGGAAACTGAACAAAAAGAATTATTACACAATATCATAGTTATTTTAAAGTGTCCCCTGTCACGTTTTAGAGGTTTGTTAAAAATTTTAAGATTAAAAGACTTGGTGAAGGAAGTGTTCTATCAAAGGAAGACTTACTTCATACGTAAGTCATGTCTCGTGTGTACTGCTCAATGTGTACCTGCTTATTAGGTGCAAAATAGGTGCATATGGTAGATCTGTTAGACTGTTAGAAGTTTAGATGTACTTTCCTAGTAAAGGGCTTCTTGCATGAATATCTCATGAACCGGTGGGGCTTGTTCATCATCATCTTTCATCTTATTCTTTACAACTACAACTATGTAGATGTACTCATGTACTATGTTGTGTTGTATCAGTTTGAAAGAAGATCTCAGCTGTAGTTTAACTTTTTAAATTGAATCACACAATACACACAGCTGGTTATCATCACAAAAATACAAAGAGTGTCAACTTCCTCAGAATAAACGAGTGTAACTCGAAGTGTCAAAAAGTCACGCTATGTAATCTTTTACATCAAAATACATTTCCATTTACCCATGTGTCTATTGTGTGTTCACTATTCAGTTGTTCAGGTAAGAAGTTTCCTTTTCCAAGAATTGTTGAGGCTAAAGATATCTGGAGAAGTTCTCAGCAATTAAATATCTTCATATTTTATCAGAATACATTTTTTTAACCTATTCTTGAGTAAAACCTGAGAACTTGAGCACACGACGAGGAAAGAAGGATGTTTTCAGTCTTTACAGTTTTTATGGTGGAATAGTGGGTGTACGTTACATTATTCCTGATTCCAAAACTCCCTTATAACTCTGCAATTTTTGTGTAGCATTCGTTATTTTTAATAAATTCAGATTATCTATAATTACAATTTGCCTGTAATGTAAGCAATGCATTGCTGAAATACTTGACAAAGTGTTAAACAAGATTAGAACAAGCCACAGCCACCATTCAACTTATTCCCTAACATTCAGTTTTCCTACTTTTCGTGTTTGAAATAAAAATAACGCAGAAAATCTCTTTGATACTGTTTTAATAAAATCAAAAGATTGTGCAGGCTCACATGGTTAAATAGGCTTTCATCTCATAATGCATGCAAAATCGGCCTTCAAGTATTACACAAATCTTTATGGTACCATCTTTTTGAAGACAACACCATTTTCTTTTAGGCATTTTACATGACAATGAGTTTCAAACTTGTGCTCAAGTTGCAAAGGATAGTTTAAAGGTTATTATCATCACAAAAACTTAAGCCACTCGATGGAGTAACATTATAGTCAGACTATCAGTGTGATAATTTATCTGTCACTGCTTCTTGGTCCAGAATCATTCACTCGAGTGAACTGGATTGGTCCCAGTGATTATAGTGAGTTTACTTTGAACTTGTTAGTTAATCAGTTATTTACTTCAGGATGCAGAGTGCATTTTAAGCTAAAGCATTGTTAACTTGTAAATATAGCCATTAGTTTTCAGTTCCAAGCCGATTTTGAACATTCAATTCTGTCCTGCAGGTTAAAGTTTGACCAGTCCGAATTTTCCCTGAACCCTGAAATGGAATCTGCTGCGCGTTATACAGTTCTGGCTATTAGGGATCTGATTATTCTCATCTTCTATACTTCATATTGTTATTTAAATGCCCTCGTCAAGCTGATAATTCCACCTCCTCTGAAACCTTTAAGTGGAGAAATTGTACTTGTAAGTTCTATTCAGCCATTCCATGTTTTATGATTCTCTAACAGAGTATAGTACGAGTTTGTATGTTTGACAGATCACAGGCTCTGCAAAAGGAATTGGGAGAGAAGTGTGTTTGAGACTAGCAACTCAGAATTTGAAGCTTGTTTGCTGGGACAGAAATCCTCAGGACAATGAGGAACTTGTTTCAACACTTAAATCAATGGGATGCAGTGTGCATTCGTACATTGTGGATGTCTCCGACAGAGCCCAAGTTGAAGCTGCTGCAAAAAAGGTAAATAATGTCTTAACTCTGGTGAAACTTCCTGCAGAAAATAATCCATCGTTCCTTATTGCAGGTGAAATTGGAGGTCGGCCAAGTGACAATTTTAATCAACAACGCTGGGATAATGCCATGTCGCCAGTTTCTAAAGCTCAGTCCATCAGAACTTGAAAGTATATTCAAGGTAAATGTATTCGGAAACTTTTGGACACTTAGAGAATTCTTGCCAGATATGATTACCAGAGGAAATGGTCACATTGTGACTTTGTGTTCGGCTGCGGGGTTAATTCCAACGAGGAATCTCGCTGCCTACTGCGGATCCAAGTTTGCTGTGCAAGGGTTCATCGAGTCATTAAAAAATGAAATTAAGTATCTCCCCAGCAGTCCAAAGATCAATTTTACTACAGTGTATCCGTTTTCATGCAACACTGGGCTTCTCTCTGGAATCCGTAGCCACTCAAGGTGAGATCAATTAGTCATTGTTTGACTTTGATTGATACATTATTACACATGTCTTCCGTTTCTTGTAGATTTCCGTGGATAGTGAACACGGTAATTGAGCCTGAAGACGTCGCAGACAAAATAGTCGAAGGTTTGCGAAGAAATTACGAACACGTTTACATTCCAAACTTTGTTCAATTTGCAGGAACGTATGCCAAGTAAGTTTCATTTGATGTTTACCAAACTTTTGACCCTTCGTACAACTAGTGACTAGGAACTTGAACTTACAAGCAGTACCTATGTGGGGAATGCTTTTAATGTGTTTGATGGTAATCATCCGCTTAAATTATGTTTTTATGCCAGAGCTTTGTTGCCTGAAGTTCAGGAGGC
The DNA here is from genome assembly GCA_034696565.1 of Isotomurus graminis. NCBI lineage: Eukaryota > Metazoa > Arthropoda > Collembola > Entomobryomorpha > Isotomidae > Isotomurus > Isotomurus graminis. The sequence goes on along the minus strand of JAQGAB010000385.1, from coordinate 4,168 downwards.
CGCTGCAGACTTCATGAAGTGCTACGTTGAGCCAGTTTCAGATGAAAAGGAAGACTAATGAGAATCCCTTTGAAAACTAGTGATTATTTTTGTGAAAGGTTGCTGACTGAACTCATGAAAAACTCAACAGTCAACCATTAAACTGTTGACAACTGAACCATACTATTTACGAAAAATGAAATACACATTTTTTATTGTTATATAATGAAAAATAAAAAGAATTTTACTGACCACAGAATTGATTGTGCACGGAAGCATCTTACACAGAAGCATAGCATAATTATCTCACGTGTACTCTCTGTGAACAGTAATCTGTAAATGCTGCAAAAATTTGTGATTGCTGAATGATTCGGCTTGTTTATTTTGCGAATTAGAAAGCGCTGCTTAATCTGCAGATCATGCTGCACTAGCTCAATCTTGCATTTCATGAAAAATGCATGTAGTCTAAAGTCAGACATGACTGCCTTTCTTTCCTCCTCACTTAAGATGCTTACAACTTACAAGTACACACAGTTAACCCTTTTTATCAATTTCTTGAACCTCATTGTAATAAACAAGATAAACAATTCTTTCTTTGGCTATGTTAAAAAATCAACCGTGTTCTTATCTTTTTATTAACAAAATTTTTAACAAAGTTCCTCGTCGCCACCTTGACATGTACGAATACACATTTTGGCTGACTAGTTCTCATCCCGCAAAGAAGCTGGTTGCTGCATTCATCAATTCATCGGTTTCAGTATAGCTCATTTGAACGATAATTAATTTGGCATGTTGCTCGATGAGTGTTTAAGTAACTGAGATGGTTATGGATGGTAGTAATCATCGCTACTACCGAATGGAGGTGGACGGCCAAAAGGACCTGCTGGGAAGGGTGATGCCGCGTAGTCCGGTTCATCGTGGTCGTGGTGGTCATGGTCATCCTGCAAGTCATGTTCGATTTCGTTTGGATGGGGACGACGTTCTTCATGATTTGGAATGAAAGGATTCCTAGGGAAGCTAACTGGTGGACCGTTGAATGGACTTTCTTCTTCAGGACCATATCCAATGTTACCAAATACTCCGTGATGACCACCCCCATCTCCTCCTCCGTGGCATTTGTAGGCCTTGTTGATTTTATACGCGTCCCAGTGACTCATGTGGCTGTTCCTTCCAATTCTAACGTTAGTTCGCTGTAAATCATGAAATGGCCTTTGTAATTGTTTTCTAAGTTTCGAGATCAAAATTAACTCTGAACTTACGTGAGGCACAATTGTGTCATGTCCATTGGATGAAAATGCGTTTCGCTGAAGGGACAATTAAAGTCGTGAATTGCAATATGCACAAAAAGAACATGTACTATTGTTTCTCTGTGTTACTTTACCTCATAATGCATAATGGAGTTGTAATCATAAGGACCAAAAGCATCAGATTTGCTGTCTTGTTTCCTTTGGAAGTTCCTTTCTCGACCTCGTTGAATATTTTCCCATAAGATGTATACAAACTTGTCTCTGTCAGATCGGACGTGTTCGTGCGAAAATCCTAAAGCGTGCATCTGTCGGAGTGGCCGTCACAGATAAATATTTTTATATGCAAGATAGAAGATAGATTGTTACGGGTAATTAAGATCCACTCACCATTTCATGCATGACTGTTCTGTGATTGATACATCCCTTTGGCAGCGACAAGTCCTGTGCATTCATTTAAATATCATTATATGGTTGATATGCTACTTAAGCAGATTGCAGTGATTGTTGAGCTTGTGCTCAAAGTAATTTGACATGACACAAAATCACACACCTGCTTTCCTCCTTGTTTCCCAACAAAACTCCAACAACCTTTACCCCGTGATTTGGTGATGTGCACGTAACCATCGTCGTGAATTTCGCTGGGATGCTTGTGGATGAAAAACTTTATGCAGGTCTTGGAAGCCATTTCCGCCAGTCCTCCGAAGAGAATTCCACGTTCCTTGGAAGCTATAAAACAGAAGAATATGTAAAAAATACTGTAGGAGAATTGGTACCTTTTATTAATTTCTCACTGTAAGCATAGTCCAATACAACAGGAATCTTCACAGAGCGTCCTTCTTTGTGCCACATGTACTTCGGGTTCATGTCGCCCGTGCTCATCATCATGTCGCTGGGTCCCAAGCCGTTTTGGGAACATGTTGCTCCTTCTCCGTTAACTTTTTTGGAATCATACGAAACAGAAATTGTAAAAATAACTCTGGAGGACCACAGGATGTGCCTGAAATGCGAGGCACTTTGAGACTTTGAAGTTTAGAACTATTGAGATTGAATTGAGTAATTCCTCAGCAGTCAAACTCAACAATACGAACTCGGAGTGACACACGATACAATTTTTAACCCAGTATTTTTAATACCTGCAGAGAATGTAGCAAACGTAAGAACGGCAAGAAGAATAAAGTTATTTTCCACCCACATAATTAAAAACTAATTCGCAGGTGTTTCTTCTCCTGGATCCAATCATAAACTAAAACATGTTACAATCTGTCTTGTAGTCATTTTTAGGGAAAGTGGACTGTGCAAATTAAAATGTAAAAAATAGATTCACGCAACTTAATCAGGGTTTAACAAATCAGATAATTTCATTCTTGACTGTGGGTGTATATGTTTACAAAATATTTATAGCAGTCTACGCAGATAGTATTGCATTATTACATAGCAGGGGATGGAGGGGATGGAAAGTCAACTTAAAATATACTTAAAACTTCATAAGTTTAGCAAGTGCCTCTAAAAGAGATTCACAAGGCATGTCATAACTCATTCTTTGATCTTAAAGGTTTTAAACATCACAGAGATTTGAGTGTGCCTTATGCTTAACAGCTCAGCAACATGAGTTTGGCTAAAAAGGAAGGAAACAGAGCTAAGGGATTCATGAACCTGAACACTCAACACAACCCAGTCTTCCTTTACAGTCAGATGTGAATTATGAGATTGTGTGAATAATAACACACTTGTAACAATGGATTCTTACTTTATGAAATTGTTAAAATGATACACATAGCCTTACGCAACCTTCCCCGCAGAGACACGCATTGCACACATTCAGACGTGTAGCATAGTTGTTCTCGTACCGAATTACCTGCTTCGCTGAAAGCTACGCTAATGGGGAGGTTTTAATTGAACTAAATAAAGCGTGAAATTTCTGATTTCCTTTAGCGTTTAGAGTTTAGGCTTATAACCAGAGACTTATTGATACAGTAGGCATACGCAGAAGAAGACATATATTCTTTCTTTACGTGTATTTCTCAACCATAATACGTTAGGGTCAGGAGCTGGCGTGATGGAATACGAAAATAGTGTATTAAAAAAGTGTATCTTACTTAGAAGATATGAACTTTTAGTTTGGTGGACTTGTTTCCAAATATTTGTTGAGATTTTTCTTAACTATGCACTATGCTTTTTTTATCGTGCGTTAATGATATTCCGGAAGTCTTGCAACGCACAAAAAGTAGAAGAATGAACAATCTATTTGCACAGCTAAATTTAAGTAATGAATACTGCTCAATTAAGATAACTACATACATTTGGGTGCACATAAGGAATGAAGTCACAAGTCATCATGATTCGTAAATATCTCTAATGAGACTTTTCTATTATTTGCTATTTGCTTTAAATGTTGATCTTTTTGGAAAGGCGATAAGAAGCAAAAAAATGTATTTCAAGATTGCATAAAAGTGCAAGTAATGATTTAATACGCGTTTTATGAACGAATTAATTTGAAAGTGAGGATTAAGCATATTACATATGCAAATAAGGATGAGGAGGGTAGGAGCATTGAGTAGCAAGACCAGATAACTCGTTATGATAATAATTGTGCAAAATTTTACTACTACACTACTTATCGGTGTCAGTCTATGCATGCATGTGATACTGAAAGTATCTTAAGAATTCGATTAAACAGCTTAAGCATATAAGATTTAATGTTGTCTTCATCAACTGAGGCCTTAATGTGTCCAACATCGCAAACACTTCAACCCGAATGAGGTTATAAGTTACAATGAGAATGACTGTAAACTATGCGACTCAGAGTTTTAATGTTACACGCATCCACAATTTTTTCCACTGTTTTTCTCTGATAAAAATATTCCAAGTTCGTATTAAACGCATTTGATTTCAGTTTTGACCATTGGTCATGTGTTCATCGTGCAATCTTTAATTATGTTTGC
>JAQGAB010000384.1:0-28728 GCA_034696565.1 Isotomurus graminis | reverse complement strand
TAAAATGGTATTTATGAGATTCCTTGAGTTTCTACAGAGCAACCATTAATGACGATAAATAGGTGTAATTAGTGAACGTTTTTCTAAAATTAGGAAGTAGCTAGTTTGTAGAGCATTTAAGGTATTTCAAGTATCCGAACTGAATGGTTCGCAAAATTCTACAATAAATGTAGAACCGATTGAAATGATCTAGAGCTCTAAAAGTGTAGTGACTTCTGAGGAATTTGCCAAATAATTTTTGAAATAGTCCATCCTCATATTGTATGGTGAGGAGTCATCACCACTTTATGAAACATCATATCTCGTTAGATCTCAAGTAACGAACACGACTTTTACGGCGTTTGAGAAGAATTTTGACTTATTTATGATATTACAAAAGCGAAAGCTAAGATATTGTTGAGCCTTTGCTGAGACTCAGCCTTTAAGACCCAACAACACTGCTGAGAGTTTCACGCGAGTCGAGATCGGTTTTTTAGATTTCCTATGCACATCCAAGGCCAAAATAAATACGACTGAAAGGGTATTTCCTTAGCAAACTATGAGAGAGACTCCAAGAACTGAATACACACGCTGATCACCTGCTGCTGTTAGTGTCTCAAGTTTATCTTGCATTACCTCATCAACAACTGTAGGATGGATTGAGGATAGTTTTTTTGAGACTTAAGTCGTGTACAGCAGGCAAATATTTTACTTCCACACCTCTGCTCCCGTACGAAAAAGGCGTATATATTTATATTTACAATGTTTAAGCGTATCTAATATCTGCAGCCTTGCCATTTCCGAAATCGCTTATATTACAATATTCTATGTATGTGTGTGCATCTTGTGTAAACAAGGTTGTGCACTTAAAGAACGCTACTTCTTAATTGATCACAAAGTTCATGCACATTGTCGTAAAAATTTTGCGGTTCCACGTAGAATTCCTTGTTGCGGTTGAGTTTTCATGATCCCATTGTATATCTCCTTGTGTGTTGTCCATAGTCCATACAGTACAGTTTGCATGGTTATTGGAGACTTTGTTTGCTTCTCAAATTCATTGGGAATTAAAGGGATACCTTTATTCAAATTTATGGTGAATTGTAAATTATAGCATTTTAAGACAATTGCTTATGTAGTAAGGTGGATGAAATCACAATCAAGAAAAACTTGGATGAGCACAACTTCCTCATTATGTTCAATGTTGATTGGAGCTCGATCACGCTGTTTTCGTGCGGACATTTTTACATTCCTTTACATAGTTTACTGATGAATTTGCAGTTGGCAGTGGAGTCTTGTCTGAAACCTTGATATACCTTACAGTGATGCACTTGTATTAAGCAAATAATACAGTTGTCAACTATGTTTCTTTGCATGGTTTAATCCAAGCATCATTTGAGCTAGAGTGGCAACCAACATTTTGAGCAATCATTGCCCACCCTCTAATGAAACGAATCTAAACAGACGTCGAAATATGTTTCACTTTTCTTTTGTCTTCGAAATTTGTTTGGAGGAGAGGCAACTACATAGATGATTATCTGCTAAAAAGACCGTCGTGACTTCATTCTCAAATGTATAGCAACATGTGAAGACTACGCTTAGATATTATTTATTGTTACATATCGCATATACAATGAACAGTCAGTGCAAATTCACACACAAATCTTGTTTATTGAGAACCGCAACACTTGGAGAATTTCTCACGCGTCCAGAATAGCCTATGAGAAATCTCAGTGTGACTTGCCAACAAAAATGCAAAAGTACATTCCTTGGTAGGTTGTGCTGCAAGGGAATATTTTTGCAAAGCCAAAGCACAACAGAACAGCTACCTTCTCTTTGGCTCTCTCGATGTAATGATAATGACACTGAATTTCGAGGTTCTCTCAAATAAAACTGCATTTGAGTCAAAATCAAGCTTAAGGACGGCACAATTAAGTGCAAATTCGTTGACATAAATCACATTACTAGTAGCTGTTGGCAGGAGTTGAAATTAGAGTTGAAATTAGAGTTAAAATAATTCAGAATACTTTACACTTACACATGACACAGGTTTTTTCTTGGAAAATGTATTTTGTCATCCATCATCATTATGCTAATTACCAGGTTTACTAAAGCTTGTATCAAAACATTATTCACGTACGTGGAACAAATTATATTTTGTATTTATACTACTGTAAGACTGACGACAGGAGAATTGATGGAAGGTAGAATTATGTAAGACACTATGTGGTAGCAGTCGGTAGTTTTGTAAGCAGGAGTGGAGACAAAATGCCACACAATTAAAACTCCAGGATGTTGTTTCCTTTCCTCATTGAAGACGAGACGAGTGTATATTGGTTTGAAGGGAATGATGACAATTGTTCTAAGATGCATTGTTATTTCTTGAAGGCAAAAAATGGAACCTCGACCACAGGGATGATGTCAGACGAATGTCTTTCATCATCTTTAAAATATCTTCCTTGCTGTATCATGCAGAGTATTAGCTGAGTATGATATGCATTTATGTAATAATGGGACTATTTTTTTCTAGCTCTACTGAAGTCACTGCTGCCTTTATGGATAGTGTGTGTTGGAGTACTCGTTTTACCAAATGTAAGTAAATTTTCCATTTAGCCGTGTACGAGAAATGTTGTATTTTTTATCCGTGGGTATTTATTAATAAGTTAGTGTAATAATCAAATTCCTAAGGTATTTTTTGGTTGGAACTCCTTTTCCCATTTTGTGTGTGTAATCAGCTAAATTATATCTTTACTGGAAAAACCATGAGAGGTATTTAATTTTACGAGATAAAGCATAATATGAAGCACACTCAGCTTCAAGAGATATGCATGGATGATTCCATTAAAGTAAGTTGGAATATCATTAGTATTTTGTAAGGTTTTGAGCTTCGTTTAATCCAGAGGCTTAAATCCACGAGGATTATAACTTATTGTGTACTTTTACTGTTGTAAGCTTTTTTAAATTAATACTGCGAGTTAAAAGACTAGGAATTTTACTGTGCAGTTTCTAAAATAAACATGTTACCTGCCTAATGTCTCACTAATATATTTAGAAAATAGAAAATGAGACTCACATTTAAAAGCGCAAACATTGCTCCATTAATTAAGCAATTCTAATTTTCAAAGAGTAGCAATTACTAACTGAGAAGACACTGGTACGAAAAACCTACAAAATTTTCTCAAAATGACATGTAATTTTCAATCCGTATGGGCATAAATTTTTTTCCTGTTACATGGATTTCTTTTTGTAGACTTGCAGTTTATTTTAATTTTAGCTGAGGTAAAAACCCTTCAAATAGCACATTCAAGAGGCGAAGAACACAAGAAGATGGTTAACTCAATATGCATTTGCTTATTGAGAATGGTTATGAGTTAGAGAGAGAGAGAGTGAAAGTTTACGCAGAGAATACGGGACTACTTCAGCTCACGATCAGAATTTCAATAGCCTCTAGACAGCAGAATGCATACCTTTAATTGCTTAATATAAGCTAAACGGTTGGCAATGTTAAAGTAATATTCATCTTGAGTTGACGCACACCAGTTTGCTATCTCTTTACCCATCGTTATACTCCATTGTGTCATGGGAGGATTGGCCTATTAGATTTAAAGTTTTTTATTCATCTTTAACAGAGTGCAGCAAGCAGTGCATGGAAACTGTGACCAAACATTTGTTTTCATATCGTGTAGGCGGAATAATAGTTGTTGGTTGTGGACGACACTAGTCACTCAAAAGTTTTTTATACAGGTTCAGTTTTGTTGCCAATGCAATCCTTGCCTGAATTAGGCCTATTTACTGATCCGTATCGAAGTTAGAGATGCAATCATCCATGAAAGACAGCATGACATATAAACAGCATTTGATATACAGGAGTTGTTGGTATTCCTTAGTAGTGGAGGAAATAATGAAGTCAAGGAATGTTCAAATAGGAAGGAATTAAAGTTTGTTGAAGACTACATAGGGAGGAATAGAATATTAATTTATCAATATATTAAGCATATATGTGATTTATTAGGAGACGATAATATTCTGTAGGACAAGTATAACTAGCAATACCTTATACTTATCATCTCATAATTAATCCTTGATCATAAATAAATATGACTCAAAATGCTGCGGTAGTTGATGGGCCGTCGATAGGTGCATCTAAAGTCAAGTCCTGAAACGGCCGTGTAAGTACATGGCCCAGCAGAGATTTGCAAACGTCAAAGTTAAATGACCAGAAATTGCTCTGACTAGGAAATTGTTCGAAGGTAACAGTCCAAAGATGGGTGTTTGGGTCATTGAGACCTACAAGAGCTTTTAAAAAGGACAGCCCACTAATTTAAGGTACAAATAGCAGTGGTGATTCCTTGAAGAAGTTTCGTTAGAACAAGACACCACTTTCCAATCATCCTACACACTCGATGCAACTTCTATATCAGTACAAAACTGTAGGTGGATTTAGCAAACGATGGTAAACTGCTGTGTACAGATGAATCCGATTTACGAAGAATGAAACTCTCGTATTACTCTTTGCATATAATTAGAATGAATTAACCGTCCTTTACTACTCAGAATTAAATGTCCATTTGGACCTTTCAGTTTAATTAGTTTTCGGCTGAGTTGAATTATACTGGAGGAGTAATTTTGTCTGTACTCTTGCATTTTTTGTGCCTCACACAACCCACAGTGACTTTATAAAGGAGGAACACGTCACATTATGGCGTCTGTACACAATTCTAGTGATCAGGAATCAATAAATCTCTAATTAATGATCATGACACTTGTGTAGCAAAGAATGGAGGGCAATAACTCTATCTCAGGATGTAAAATATTTAGGTGATGAAAGGTGAATTAAATCCTTGTGCTGATGCCCACACATACAAACACATCTTAACCATTGAGGAGTGAAAAATTTATTTCATTACTGGCCAAGGCGAATATCTGCTTGAAAAGATCGTGTGAACAATCGACGACACTCACATTCCTTTTCCAATCTCAACTTGTCATAGTCACGGTGGAGTCATTATGTGGCTCTTGATGTATCGGAAAGTCGTCTGTGCGGTACACACATACTTAGGATCAATGATAAAAACTCAATTAGACAAATATTTTTGTAATGTGAAGATGAATAGTCTGATGAGCATGTTAGCATGTATCACCTCATCTTCCTTTCATTCATTTGACTCAAACAATAAAAGTGAAGAACTCTTATTCATCATGTTGTCGGATCGGCTTCTTCTTCTTCATTTTGCATGTAGTATTAGGTAACCTTGAAGGCAGATCAAACAATCCACAAAGCGTGTCCTCCAAAATTTGAGAAAAAATACTTCAGGCTCATCATCCCTTACATTTCGGTAGACAAGTCTTTGGAATCACATATGTGTGTGTCTCAGGATTTTACTATAAAATCAACCTCTTGACACCACAATGAGCACGTTTCTCAATAAATAAATATCTTTAGCATTAATACTCACTAGCGACTCCACTGTTGACTTGAGCATCATCAAACACAAAGTTCTTTTAGTGTCTTAGTAATCATCATATTCATAACATGTCTTTCGTGACAAAACTCCGTGTGTAGTACCCTTATTCATTCAAACGCTTCTTTTAACAATCACAATACACATTTGCATAAATGAAAGTAAGAAAAATTAAGTCATCAGGCAGGCTAATCTTCCTCGTAGTGATATATGCAACAATAGTATGTCTCATATTTGTGATTTAGGCTTTGGAATAGGTAAGGTAGTCTAAGACGTGTACACTTATCACCGCAGACATTCATTCCCCGTCTATTCTTCGACAGGATGATAATGATTATCTTTACGAATGTTTCAAATCCCAACGAGGATGCAAAATAACGTCTTAGACAAACAATGGGTACTCCGAAGTTGCGATGTGTCAAGGAATAACTAAGTACAATTCATTCGGAAGCCTTCCTCAATGCAGTATGATGCATTTTTCATGCAAGCGTTTGAAAGGTGCGCATTGAAGTGTCCAAGTTGAAGTGATTATCTTGAAGACTTAGCACTATACACTACCAATAGGAACATGGAACATCTTCATTCACATATCATTTACTAGTCATTTAAAAGAATGACTTCAAATAGATTTTATAAGCAACGTTTATCAGAATCCAAAGAATATCCTGAAATTATGGAATGCATTCATCATCCGTCCTTGCCAACTTAATTGCTTGTAAAAGAGTACTCATGGTCTTTGAGATGATCAACATTGTTAATTCTCTTACAGTAGAAGTAGCTATAATAATAATATCAAGCTTGCCCACGATGAGAATCAAGTTTTTGTTTATTCTTGAGAAATCTGCGTGGGTAGATGTACCTAACCACAAAACGACCCTTCGTAGTCTTCCTGAAAATAGCAAGACTTTTTATTGCTAGATAGATGTACACTATAAAATACTACGAATACCTACATTGTTGCATGGGTGACACGAGGGAGTTCAGTTATCCTCATGCACATATAAATCGAGAGATTGCATTTTATTCACTAATCTGCATATTAAGTGGACAATCGGCACGCAATCGAGATAAAATAACATATGGTTATTTTAACATTATTTATCGTGCACTTGTCGTCAGAGATAAAAGATTAATTTACGCTGAGAATCTTGAATATTATTGTAAGAATTTCCAATAAACCAATCTTCCAATAAAATAAAAGGTAGCAGTATATTTTGTTTCGTGTTCTAGCTCTCGTGTATGCAGGTCAAGTGGTCAAGGACACAATTAAAAGAAAGATGAGTTTTTGACTCTTCATTCCAAAGCTAATTGTGTTTTCCAAGATCATTTTGTAAAAATGACAACGACACGAAGTCAGACAATAGATTGGTGCAAGTTAATTGCATACTAGACATACCAGAACTTACATAAATGTATGAATTAACTTAAGACATATTATCCTTGTCTGAATTTTAAAGCATTTGTCGTCCAAGCAAAACTCACTCCGAGTAAATTAGTAGGAAGGTACAATGCTTTAATTAATTACATAAATTTGATTTTTTACTACTCATGAGAACATATGGAATGGTCGTTATCCTAAAATGAGACCGACTAAAATGGTCATTGGCAACGTAAATATTCGAGGCGTCTTGTATAATTAAAAATAAAACGATAAAATAATGTGGAAGGATTGTGAATAGTAAACCAAGTAGAAAGCGAGACATTTCCAATTACGGATGGTTGCGGAAGGGCTGTGGAGATTATGTAAATGCACTAATGCACTAAATAAGTCTTCACAGATCAAAGTGACTTGTTGAAGCAAAGCATCGATCAAATTAAGTGCTCAGAGTATGAGACATTTTTCTATTCTTCTGAAGAATAACTCACAAAGATTATTCAGCTATCAATCTCAACATATGTTCTAAATTCGTAGAATCGACATAAACGAAAGCTGAAGTTACTCATTTTTCCTTTTCTGAACTCAAATACAGATGATTCCCATTCAAAAAAAGTGTGACGTTGTGTGGGCATCTTATTGTAACTATTCTTTAACAATGAAGAAGAAATTGTACGTGAATTCTGGTCCATTTGAAAAGAATGAGTTTTCAAAAATACTTAAGTAAGGTTATAATGATCATTACACGACACACGATGAATATAAACTATGCACAGTAGTTGACAGGCCGCAAAATATTTTTTCAAGTTCAAACTGAATCTTGAATAGTTGCAAGACAAATTGCTTGGGGCCCATTAATTACTTCAGTTTCACAATACAAAGGACGGCTCAAGTTGTAGACTATTATTATAGGACGCGAGGTAGCCCAACTGACTTGTTCACAAAATATTGCCAGGAATTGTTTAACAATTTGCATAAATTAACAGCAAACTATGTCCAAGGAAAGAAGCATGGAATGCTTTGAATTTCTCAAAATATTTTTACACCAAAGTGATGTTTATCTACAACCACGCTTGTCACGTAGGTCGTCACAAGGAACAATAATTAATTACATGAGGCATGCTATCATCACTGCCTTAAATGCGGTGATGATGTTATTCGTGAATCTCTAATGATATTTGGTTATATTGGAACGCACTTAAATTAAGATAATTTTAAAAGCAACGTTCTTGGGCAGTTTAGTCTCAGTCATTGATGGCTAACTGGGTGTTGCCTCATTGTGTCATATTAAGTGGAGATTAAAAAATGGCTGAAGCTGGGAGTTGTCTGGTGTAGGAACAGTATAGGCCAAGAACTGCTGATAAAAAAGTAGTGCACTACATATTACCTTTCCAACGTTCATATTAAAGTTATATTTGGCCAGTGAACTGCAAAACTGTAGCCGATAATGCATAACTAGAGCATTTGAAGGACGTTAAGTGAAAGGAAGTCGTAGGAGTAAAGATATTGAAATAGTTTCACCCACACAGGTCCTGTTGTACTCCTTATTTTTAGCCCAACAGTCTCATTAGATCGTAGTAACGGAATCAATCCATCGATGAGACATGCTATGAGTCAAGTGCACCTTAATAATGATAATTTGAAAGGTGTGAGGTACACTTTCTGTGCGAGATAACAGTCTGACATGACTGACCAAGTTGCTAACGTCGATAGGATATCACTAGATGGATGTTTTAATGGCTTATGTTTCCGATTACAGATTTATGCTCAAAAGAAGACTGGTGCAGGAGTGAAGAATGAAATATTTTTTCTAAACCTGGAAGATGGATACTTTGGCTGTCAAGTCAATGAGTCAGTAGATGTTTTACAATTATTTGAATTATCAAAGCTTTGCGATGGAACCCCGCAATGTTTTATGGCATCGGATGAACTGCACAGGGATTTGAAATGCTCAGGTAGGTTGTCTCCGCCATTTTGCGAACCTCATCAAGAGCAATGAATTCGCCCAGAGTAATTGAAAAACCTCTGATTTTCTTCGAATCTCATTTGTTTCAGACGATTGTGCTCAAGCAACAGGCAAAAAATGTCTCAATGGAGCCTGTCTTGAGTCACAATGCCACTGTAACGACGGCTACGGTGGGAAGGGGTGTGAAGTAGAAGATCAAAACGAGTGTAAATCTCGTCCTTGCGATGTCTTCTCGCATTGTACAAATACCCTAGGCAGTTTCAAGTGCACCTGTTTCCCAGGATATGAAGGAGATGGGTTCAAATGCAAAGGTAAGAAAGTGCATTAAAGTGATCGATGTCCACTCTTTTGCTTGTTGCTTATTGACAACCATTTTTACTCATCTAACACCGCTTTATCTGCTTAGGATCATAAACTTCTGCAGTTACTGTTACTTTGCACAGTTAAAGAATTCATAAGAATGACGATCTTCTAAATTCGTTCTTGCAAATTACTGGCAATCAAAAATTTATCAAGCATTCACCCTATACGCTGCAAAAAGCCGGTCTTTGTCTCGATTGTCTCTTTCTCTAAATCCTATTGAGAAGTCATCTCATTCTTCTGGTTTTTAATCTACTTATACTGTGCAAAATAAGATGCAGAGCAAAAGTAATAAATATTACTGAAAAATTCAAAGAAAGCAATAAGCTTAGAGAGAGAGAGAGGTGAATATACGAACCCCATAAACAATGAAGAACTGAAGAACCTCTTTACACTCGACTGGAAATGAAAGAGACTTCCCTTTGCATGCATCAGACCCATTGATGTTACCGTAACTTCCTCCTTCACGATTTAACAGGCGTTCAGTCAAAAAATCTTCGATGGTAGATGGACACCTTCATTATCAGCGAATATTTACCCACAGCTTTGTTATAATTGAACTCTTCGCAGTTTAATTATTCCACGGGATAAACGCAGGCAGACACCGTTACACGATGGAACGCATTGTGTATCCGTCCTTTGCTACTCCCACAGAAAAACGCTTATAAGTCTCTCCCCCGTCCGTACGCAGAATATTTCATTGTCGACATTTTTATGTCCTATCCGAACAATCAACCATTACACAATCTTGGCCCTGAAAGACAACGCATGGTTCAACTACAAATCCGTAGTCTTATAGCCAATAACATGTAGCATATAAAAACTACGAATAACACTAGCAGAGGTTTCTTTCACGTACAACTTCATATATATGCACACCTTTCCTATGTAGCAAAACTTGTTACACATAAAGATTCTACAAGTGAAAAACTTGAGGCCGTAGCTGAGGCAACTATATGCATACTTCCGTCGTTAATGTAACAGTGGTTGGGGCCGGTTAAGTGGATAGTTGTGGATTCCTTAAGATCGCCAGAACCAGATAGTTTGATTACTCCCTTACATAAGCTGGTGTATAATGTAGATGGCTCGTTAAAATAATTAATAGTGTGTTATATATTTGGACATTGGATCTGAGAAAGGAAAAGTTTGATACGTTTAGAACTGAGATGCCAACCACCGGAGGAGGATAGAATGAAATTGAAGCCTCATTTTGGTTACGAAACCTTGCAAATTATTCGTACTATGAATGCAAAGTATGTACGTGGATGTTGCGTGTATACGTGTGTGTGTGTGTCTTATTGACATACAGTGAAGGGTGAGGTGTATGAAAAAATGTAGTTTAACAAAAACTGATATGAACGAAGTCATTCATTATGTAACTGTCCTGTGAAGACACTTGTTGGTGTGGGAAATGAGGCGCAGTTATTAAGAAAGGAAGGAAACATTCCTGTAGGTTTTTCTTCAGGGAGCAGCTTAGCAATTGTTGTGCTTAAACTGAGGAAGGTGTCTTTGATTGAGGGAATCCAAGTCTTTCCTCATTTTTCGTAATAAAATGATGAGAAATAGGGGAAGGGGAAGCAATGAAGGACTGTTGTTTGGTCGTGGTTGGACTCCGTCAAAGAACGTTAACCTTATACGGTCGTTACACCTTCAGCAGAGACCGTCCGAGACCACAAAAAACCGCAATGCATCCAATCTTTCTATAAAACACCAACATTGCGAGCAATCTAAACAGACAAACCAGGCACACACACACACTCTCTAACATTATAAGAAGATTACCTGATATCTTCTGCTTCTTTAACATCTTGAAGCAATCTATGGTCTCTGCCTCAGATTCACTTTTCATTTCCCTTTCTATTTGGCTCATCTCTCGTTTTAAAGCTTCTTCAACTGCCCAACTTCATCTGAAACAATGCGTGCATATACATTTGTTGTGTAGTGTCTCTGCATCTTGTTTATTAGAGTTATGCCATTCCTCTACCTTCAGGCGTGATCTCAGGCTTTTCAAAGATTAGTGAAGTACTTGAGCGAAAATGATTTCGTAACATCCTGGGAATCTTCCTTGTTAGCACCTTCCAATATTTCACACTTGCAGTGTCTACACTATACTAGTGGATATAGAGCAATCATAATTTTATCTCGAGGGGGTGTTATGCACGTGTGATTTCAAGAGACGTTCCGATTTTAAGTCATTGAAATTCTGCGTAGACATTACCCACATGCATTTATCAATTTAGGGTAAGGTTAACAACTTAAGGATAAGTTTTAAACGATTATTATGCAACACACGAGTGTGTACAGATGGACACATGAAAGACGAGATGATCTGTGTGGCTGGTTTATTGTGTTTTGTTTACTCATGAATTGTTGACTGGTTGATTGTCGTGGAATTCCCGTCCTTCCGGTAGAGAAGTTAGGAAAACTGGAATCATTTAGAGAAACTAACAAAAGTTGAGGCACATGAAGGAGTGAGGGAAAATAACAGAACATTCTACAACATACACTCTGTCCCAATTTCTCATGTATTATGTAATTATGCATGGTTATATATGTTTGATAGTAAAGCTTTGGGATTCTGATGAATTCTGAAAGACTGGCAAAACTACCGTAACTGAGAGGGTGGTGGTGGTGGTGGTTGTGTGAGTTGCTTAAACAGATATACACACACTACACCACTATGGGAAAAAGAGTGTCCGTCGTTTGCGTGGCCAAGATGTCATTTTACGCCAAGAAAAAATTCCTTTTGTTATTCTGTGAGAACTTTTATTCTTTCTCTTCACCGTTAAAAAGTAACTGAAAGACTATTCAACCCGCATTATGAATTATCCGCAATATAAGATTCTGCTCAGGAGAGTCTCGTATAAATAAAGCTTGAAAGCTTGATCGTTTTCGTCATGAGTAGACGGAGTATGCAAAATGCAAACTCACATTCCTTTACAGAGTAAATTGGCAAGTCAAAGTCTAATAAAATAATTGACTGTGAGACAGATGTCCAAACTACCTTCCAACGCATCAAGAAACCGTATCGAAACCGTCCCCTCCTTTGCTTAAGCGTAGGCTAGCAAAAAGTGATGAAAGGTTGGGCATTTATCAGGTTACCCCGATAAGAACAACGGTAGAGTACAGGAGCTGTTGCGTTGTCCCATTCTAGTCAGATATAATATGAAACAACTAGACTGATTAAGCCAAAGGGTTAAGTAGCAATGCATGAGATGAAATGCGAGGTTTCCTTACACACACATACGTCTAATTGTATCATTGTATGTATGATTATGATTAGCAGAAAAGTAATCAGAAGATGTTCATAGTATTAGTGGAGCATATGAATAATAATAGTAATTTGAAGAGATGCAAACATACGTAAAGAGATGCGATACGTATGGAAGCGTGATTAGTAGTAGTCTGGTTGGCCTGTTCTTTGAATAAATATTGATTTTTCTTGTGGGTCATTTCCACTGGTGGAATGAGGGAAGTAAGAGTGTTGTTTTTGGTGTGCAATGAATTTGCAACGCGGAGGTTCATCGTCTCCGTCGGATGAAGGGAAGGAGTACACAATAGAAATATCTTGCGATTGATGCTTAGCCTTCTCGAATATCACATCGCATCACCGCGATTTCTCAAGACTGCTTCCTACACCAACTCTACATCGCCCTAGAAGCTGTTGACTTGAAGTTTTCTCTTCCATAAAAGGCACTACTGTCCTATTTTCTATCATGTTGCACATTATGTATCATCATGAGGTGAATTAGACAAGCAGGATTCGTTTAGCAAAACGCTCTAATCGCATCACCACCAGCTTTTACACGATTTTCGCTTTGACTTGATTTGCAAATATGATATGCTTTCAATTAACCCCCACGGATGATGACTAAATTGCAATTGTCCATCTGCAACATATTTTACAAAGTATTCTTCTAACTCTCGGTGTCTTGGGGATTTACAGATGTCGATGAATGCGCGATTCCGGAATACAAATCAAGATGTGTGGCCAACTCGGAGTGTTGTAATCTTCCAGCACATTTCGTATGCAAATGTCTCCCCGGATACGATGGAGATGGAGAAATCGCTTGCAACGGTATGAAATTGTTTTATAAAACTCTTTTTGTGGGTAAAACTAGTAGTAGGAAC
This sequence comes from Isotomurus graminis, assembly GCA_034696565.1. NCBI lineage: Eukaryota > Metazoa > Arthropoda > Collembola > Entomobryomorpha > Isotomidae > Isotomurus > Isotomurus graminis. Next base: position 15,458 of record JAQGAB010000384.1, on the reverse strand, counting down.
TTTATTCATTAGCATGCACACCATAGAAGCATTAAAATAATGAATCCTCCTCTCAAAATGATATGCTGTCAAGATTACGGTGTGTCATCACGTAATTATGATGAGAAACAATTTTACTAACACACAAGCACCGTTGACCTTAAAGATGAAGACCACGTCGCACAAATAAAGATGCATTAAAACCTTATGCATGAATATACTTGTTTGTTAACAGACATCAATGAATGTGAACATCCTGATGCTTGTGGGAAAGACGCGTTATGTACCAACACTCCCGGAAACTACACTTGTGCTTGTCCCAAAGGTTTTCAAGGAAATCCATTTGAACAGGTAAACTCCAAATAATCCTTCTGTGTGCGAACCTTGGTTAAGCTTAGTTAGTGGATTACCAGCGATGAGTCTCATAAGAAGACTTGGTTAATACAATTTTACACACTTGATCTTTCAATTCTCATCAGTATTTTCGTACATTTCTCATATAGCTCATCAAATATTTTGATTTGTATAGTAATTCTGCTATAATATGATAAGGAGGGTGATTGTCATAGTCGTGATGTGTGATGAGAAATCAAAAATTTGCATTGAAGCCAAAAGCTGCTTTTTCTTCTCACACTTTTGGTTATGTGTGTGAGTATGTATGCACTTATGCATACTTTAGTATAGTTTCAACTCATGCATGATTAAGGTGAGAATGAAAGAAGTGTCTAATGATCGAATCAAATTGACAGTGTGTCGATACGGACGAGTGTACAAACCCTAGAGCCTGTGGTCAAGGATCCCGTTGCATTAATTTACGAGGATCTCATCAATGCGAGTGTCTTCCTGGATTTACTGGTAATGGGTTTGATGGCTGCCAAGATATTGACGAGTGTACGGAACCAAATGCTTGTGGACCTGGTGCTTTATGTGCCAATCAACCTGGAAGTCATACATGCAGTTGTCCTGAAGGATACCAAGGAGATGCTTACGGGACTGGATGTGCAGGTTGGAGGATTATTTTTTTGAATATTAACAAAACCCGTGATGACTCTGTGGAGAATCATCACATAACTTGTAGCAACATTGAAAAACACTAAATTATTTATTGTCATTAACCGTGTAACTCAGATATCAACGAGTGCATTGCTATAACCAATAGCACTGACATTTGTGGAGTAGAAGCCGATTGTATTAACGAACCTGGTGGTTACAAATGTGTTTGCAAAGAGGGTTACGAAGGTGACCCGAAATCCCTTTGCGTGGACATTAACGAATGTGTACAGAAGCGAGATGCATGTGGGATTAATTCGAAGTGCTACAATGTCCCAGGGAATTTCAAGTGCCTCTGTCCTAAGGGTTTCACTGGAAATCCTTACGAGTATTGTGAAAGTTAGTTGGCTTAGAAAAAATTAATATATGCATGGGCAACTATGGAATCCGCTAAGTGAATCGGCTTTATTACAAATTCATGAATTTTTTAATACTCATTTAATACCCTAAGAAAGATTGTTGCTGCTTTCATTTAGCGGATAATAGTTGGCTTGATGTAATCTACTAATGTGTAATTACATATTAATCACCCTTACTAATACACGTACATGTGAATGATCTTAGATATAAATGAATGCCTTAAGAATCCATGTGGGGATAATGCACGTTGCGTTGATACCAGTGGTAGCTATACTTGCACATGCAATGAGGATTACACAGGAGATCCGTATATCTCATGCGTTGGTTAGTAAAAATTAACTGCTTATATGTGAAATACTCAACAATTATTTACCGCTTGCTTCTTATTGATTTGATCTTCTCATTGTAAATTACAGTTTTGCTTTTGTTTAATGATTTAATTCATGTCTAATAATCATTGTAATGATGATGTATACCTTGGGTTTTGTGCCAAGAGATGATAAAGTGGATAGCAGAGCGTATATGATAATGTTGGATATTAATGAATTAGATATTGATGAGTGCGCTTCCAAAGACAATGTCTGTGGAGTTGGAGCGATATGTGAGAACGCTGTCCCTGGATACAATTGTCTGTGCCCTCAAGGATACACGGCTAAACCTGATCCCAAAATTGCATGTGAACAGGTAAGGAGAGTCGTGAAATTTCCGTTATTACGTGTGTACTAGCTTTTCTTGGAACTGTAATTTAGACTGATGTCACTACACTGTGTAACACGAAATTCGACTGCGTCAACAATGCTGAGTGTATTGAAGGACAGTGCTTCTGCGTTGATGGATTTAAGGCTAACAGATCTAGTTGTGTTGATGTAAGTGTAACTCCTGATTAGATTGTATATGGATAAACAGTAAGAGAGAGTTGATATATAATACATGTGGCTTAATGCAGATCAATGAATGTAATAATCCGGCAAAGAATCCATGTGGACCTAACAGCTTGTGTGTAAACACTCCAGGAAAGTTCAAATGTGAATGTGACTACGGATTTATTGGAGCTCCGCCAAATCGACCTTGCAAAGGTAACAAAGAATTTCTGACACTTTAGTGCGAAATGAGATTCACAAACACTCCTGGAATCCATAACACATAAGTAACAATGATAAATTGCATGGAAGAATATTCGGTCATCAATCCGACACATTGATTCAACATATTATCACGTACACTTACATCACACTAAACCAATAACACTTTACATCCACACTAAACAGATCGAGATGAATGTTTGACACCTCCGTTTCCATGTGGAACTAATGCGAAATGTATTAACACACCGGCATCGTATAGATGCGAATGTCCATTTCCACTCACTGGGAATCCATTCGAAGCTTGCATGCGTGAGTTTAATTACTAATTACACACATAAACATAACTAACCAAACAGCCATTGACACTGCATAAACAACACAACCAGTCATGTCATTCAGTTTTTAATACACTTGTCTTTCATTGGGTATCCGTGGAATCACAAGTTCTTGTAACTCTCCAGACTTTTGTCTAGGAAGTTTAATGTGAGAACTAATCAGAACTCTATTAGTAATTTTACTTTATGATAATGTAGCTCCATGTGAAGGAGTTGCTTGTGGCCCACATGCATTCTGCAAACCGGATGGTCCGGAAGCGTACTGTGTTTGCGAAGATGGCTGGTCGTTTGATCCAGCGAATGTTACTGCCGGATGCATGGATGTTAGTAACTAATATATTTAATGTACCTCGTACCGTGAGAAATTGGAACATTTGTAAATCTGAGTATTCCATGACCTACAGCTTAACGAGTGTGATCCAAGTCATGGTCCTAATGGAATGTGTGGAGATGGGGCATTGTGCACCAACCTCCCTGGATCCTTCTCGTGTGCTTGTCCCCAAGGATTCTCTGGAAACCCGTCCAAGTCTTGCTTCGACATTGATGAGTGCAAGAAACCAAACTCTTGTGGACTTGGGGCATCTTGCACCAATCTGCCTGGAAGTTTCGAGTGTACTTGTCCAGAAGGAACTGTTCCAGACCCTGAACCTAAAGTGAAGTGTACTGAAGTTGTCAAATGCGCTAAAGATGATGACTGTCCTGGGAACGCTTTCTGTGATTCGGATGACCGGAAATGTCTCTGTCCCGAACCGAATGTGGGCACGGAATGTAGACGTACGTTAGATCGCGTTTTAATTCATTTAACTTGAAACTTGTGTGTTCCATCTGACCAAAATATTCCCACTCCAGATCCTTGTGAGGAGGTGCTTTGTAATTCCAATTCAAACTGCATGCTTATCAACGGAGAAGCTAAATGCCTGTGCAGGCAAGGATTTACTGGTGCTGCACAAAGTGTTGGTGGATGTGTTGACGTAAGTAGTTTCAAACAGTTGCTTGAGAAGGCGGTAGGGTTAGTTAATAAAAAATGTGCCACAATTAGATTGACGAATGCCTTCAAAATCCATGCGGAGGAAACGGTGCTCTTTGCAGAAACATTCCTGGAAGTTTCTCATGTGAATGTCCTACCGGATCGGAACGTATCAACGCGACAGGAAGCGCTGGTGTTGGATGCAAGTCGATCGTACTTCATGAGTGCGATGCATCCAATCCTTGTCCACTTGGAGAACAATGCGTCAAAAACAGCGATGGGCAGCAGGTCTGCATTTGTCAAATAGGATTCGTGAGAGAAAAAGAATCTGGTCAATGTCGCGATGTAAGTTGGAGTGACTAATGACTATGCGTTTACACGACTTAAACGAGGCAAACAGGTGAATCAACTAAATAATGTTTTATTACAGAATGATGAATGTTTGGAGAGTTCTGACAAACTTCCTTGCGGCTTGGTATGTGACTTTTAATTTCCACTTGTTATAATTGCTCTTGGCAATTTAATTTCAATTTCCACTCGTGACTTTGTAGAATGCCGTGTGTAAGAATTTGCCTGGAAGTTACGAGTGTCACTGTCCACCTGGATATCATGGCAACCCGTTCTTAATTTGCGAAGGTATGCATGCATGAAATAGACCTCCCAATGGTTCTCAATGACTCATCTGAAGTTTATCGCGTAATTCACCCGTAAACTTTGTATTTAGAGTGCAACAGCGCTGAATGCAAGTGTCAACCACCTTACAAATTCGTGAATGGGTCGTGCGTCTTTGGAAACTGTTCTCCTACCGCCCCTTGTCCTAAAGGAGCAGACTGTATCACAGTCACTGGAGGACTCAGTTACTGTGCCTGTCCTTCAGGATTTGCCACCAACTCAGACGGCTCTTGCACGGATGTATGTTTATTGCTATCACCAACTCAATGCCGTTATAATGATTTCCTTCCTTCATAAACTGTGCATGTTAAACGATTCACAGATTAACGAGTGTGCGCCTGGGAACAACAGAAGGGCATGTGCCATTGGAGCCGAGTGTAACAATAAACCTGGTACTTTTGAGTGTATCTGTCCACCTGGCTACCAAGGAGATCCGTACAACAAGGGATGCTCCCCAGCCCTCACCCGATGTGCTGGAGACAACGATTGTGGAACAAATGAAATTTGTGTACAACCTGGACAATGCGTTTGCCCTCCTCCATTCTTCACGGACAGTGACGATGGAAACAAATGTAAAAGTCCATGTGAACGGTTTCCTTGTGGAGTCCACGCGAAGTGCACTCCTAGCGAACCTCCTCAATGTCTCTGTGACACGGGATATGAAGGCAACCCCAACACTGGATGCGTTGATGTGAGATCATAAATGCTAAAAGAGTTTCTGGACTGCTTGATTTGAGTTTTGAATTGTGAATTAGGTCGATGAATGCCAGAACAATGCTTGCGCTTCTAATGCAACTTGTGTTAACACGCAAGGTGGTCATGAATGTGTTTGTCCAAGAGGCACTAAAGGAGACCCTTATGTTGAAGGATGTAAGTGTGAATAATACTTGGCTTATCACAGGATTAATCATTTGTTTAGGAAGGTTCCTCGTATTCAATACCTGCATGCAATATTTTAGGCAAAGGAGACAGAGTCACCGAAGAATGTCGAAGCAATAATGACTGTCCAACTCAACTGGCCTGTGAGGGAGGAACTTGCAAGAGTCCCTGTTCTGCCGGTGAGACTTTTAGAATACCTTGGGAACTTTAAAATGCAAATGTATTGATTTTCATTGAGAACAATTTATGCATTAGGCAAAAACGGAGTTATTCCTTGCGGACCAAACGCATTTTGTGAACCAGAGGGACACACCGCTTGGTGCAAATGTCTTCCTGGATACACTGCCGGAAAGAATGAACAATGCGTCTCGGACTGCGATGGAACTATTTGTGGAGCTAACGCTCAATGCATCTCATCGAACGCTGGACCAACGTGCAAGTGTCTCGATGGTTTCATGGGTAATCCGTTTGCTGGTGGTCAGTGCGTTCCTGAAGTTTGCTCTCCATACAACCCATGTCAGGAACCGGCGGTTTGTGACGCTGGAAAGTGTAAGGAGAAGTGTGGAGATGTTGCTTGCGGAGTAGGGGCAACGTGCGACATCGGTACCAACAGATGTGTATGTCCACCTTTCCATGTTGGAAACCCTAATTACAAATGTGTTGCGCGTAAGTTATCTTCATGAATAATTTGCCAATCTAGTAGCCAGATGATTTATTTATCTAATTGTACATGGTTCTCAGCACCTTCGGGACCTGAATGCGATCCTAAATGCGGGGAGAATGCCCATTGTGAGTATTCCGAGCAAGCCGGTGGAACTGTTTGTGTGTGCAACCCAACGACATTTGGAAATCCGTACAACGTGTGTGGACCTCAGGACAAACAAGACGAGAACTGCAACTGTGGAGCAAATGCTGAGTGTCGAGAACTAAATGGAGCGGTCCAATGCGTTTGCATGAATGGATATCAAGGAAATCCTAACATCAATTGCGAAGATGTAAGAATTTACTATTGAGATTAAGGGAATCTGTTTCTAAATAAGATTTACATTCCATGTCGTTATTTTTCAGATCAACGAATGTCTTGGAAGCGTTTGCGGACGGGATGCCATTTGCATTAATCAACCTGGAAAGTTCGACTGCAGATGCCCAGAAAAGTACAACGGAAATCCTTTCGAAACCTGCACACTTCAGCCATCACCACTTATTGATTGCTCAAGAACCAAGTGCGCTTGTACCGACGGAAAGCAATGTCCTGCTGGGTTCTCCTGCGTTAGTGGACAGTGTAAGGACCTGTGTGCTAAAGTTTCATGTGGTCCAAATGCTGTGTGTTCCAACGGAAAGTGCGAATGTGCTCCAAGTTACTCTGGAGATCCTACAACTGGTTGTTCTCCTGTGAAGAGCTGTAGAAATGACTTGGACTGTGCATCTCAAGAAATCTGTTTGTTTGTTACTGCTGGACTCCGGAAATGTACGGATGCTTGTCAACGAGTGCAGTGTGGACCTAATGCCCTGTGTAGTACTGAGAATCACAGCGCAAGATGTATTTGCCAAGAAGGCTTTATTGGAAACCCAGCTGACTTGGGAACTGGATGTACTCCAATAGGAGGATCCTTAGATACATGCAAATCCAACACTGACTGTCCTGCTGAATTCGTCTGTCAATCAAACATCAATGGAATCAAAGAATGTATCAACCCATGTGCCAGTTTTAGTTGCGCTCTCGCCAATGAGTTCTGCGTGTCTAAGAATCGATACCCACAATGCCAATGTAGAGAAGGATACGTTCGTAATCCAGAAACTTCATCTTGCGAACAACCAGTGTTCCCAGACTGTTCAACTGACAACGATTGTTCACAAACGGATGCTTGTAAGCCTGATGGACTTGGAGTTCTTCGCTGTACTCCAGTCTGCTCTCCAGTCAACTGTCCAACCTGCAATTTCATCAGTTGTGGGCCAAATTCTCAGTGCGTTGCTGCCAATCACTCTCCTGCTTGTCAATGTCAACCCGGATATACTGGAAACCCGAAGGATAGGTCAGGTTGTGTTCCTCTCAAGAGAGATCAATGTCAGTCTGACGCTCAGTGTTCTGAGAGTGAAGTGTGCGTGATTGAGGAAGGAAGAAACAGGTGTGTCTCAGTTTGCGACACCGTCCGATGCGGACCTGGGGCTGTGTGTGTAGCCAACAATCATGCTGCTCAGTGCAAGTGCCCCAGTGGAAAGTTCAAGGGAGATCCTAGCGATTTGAAACAAGGATGTGTTGAAGTTCCATGTGTGGTGAGCAATAAAATTCCATTCCGTGCTTTTTTAGGTGAACCGAGCAGTAGGTAATTTATTTACGAATTGCAGTACAACGATGACTGTCCTCCAACCCAATTGTGCGACCGGCTGTCTAACAAATGCATGGATGTGTGCGATGAAGACTCATGTGGCACCAACGCTGTGTGTATTGCTGAAAAGCACTTACCTCAATGTATCTGCCCAATAGGATACAAACCAGATCCACATCCTGATGTCAAATGCTCTGGAACCGACTCTTGCGAGAACAATCCTTGCCATGCCACCGCGCTGTGTGAGAATACTCCTGGAGGTTACATCTGCAAGTGTCCACCTGGAAAAGTTGGAGACCCAGCAAAGACTGGATGTCGGTCAGAAGGAGCTTGTTCATCAGATGAAAACTGCCCACCGTCCTCTGTCTGCTCTGGAGGAGTTTGTAGGAATCCTTGTGAAAATGCTTGCGGAGCGAATGCTTTGTGTTCTATTGTTGGCAGAAATGCTACGTGCACATGTATTCCTGGATTTGAAGGACCCGGACCTCGAGGATGCATTCGTAGCTCCCAATTGTGTCAATCTGACAGCGACTGTGATGGAAGCCCGTGTATTGGAAATCACTGCAAGGTCATTTGTAGGAATCCAAATGATTGTGCTGAAGGTGAGCGGTGTGTTGCAAATATGTGTATGTTGCCTTGCATTGGACATCCTCAATGTCCTCAAGGACAAGCTTGTGCTGGAGGATTCTGTCTTGCTGGATGTCGAACTAATCAAGGTACCTTATAAGTTTCAACTTACCAAAACAAATATCTTGTTGGTATATGGGGCAAGTTGATAAACTAGTATTATCATTGCGTAGAGTGTAACCGAGAGGAAGCGTGCATTAACAACCAATGCATCGATCCTTGTGAAGTGGAAGGAGCTTGTGGACAAAACTCTCTTTGCCGAACAATCTCTCACTCCCCACAATGCTACTGTCCAGACGGATTCCTTGGCAATCCTACCCCCCTGGAGGGTTGTGTTCGACAACACACTGATTGTTCCGCCACGAAGACTTGTGGTGTGGGACAAATCTGTCTTGGAGGATTGTGCGTCCTCTCATGCTCTGACACCAAAGACTGTGCCCGTGGGGAACGTTGCAAGTCCAATGTCTGCGTGAAGGTTTGCTACACTGATTCCAACTGCCAGGCTGGAGAGGTTTGTGTGGAAGGTGCTTGTCAACCTGGATGTCGGTCTGATTCTGACTGCAAAGCTGCGGAGAAATGTTTCTCTAATAAGTGCAGATGTGGACCTGGATTCGAATCTGGACCAACTGGGTGCAGAGACGAGGTCAGTGTACATTTCAAGTGGCAATATAAATAAAATATTACAGGGAACTAACTAAAAACAATATGGGGTTTTAATTTGCAGGACGAGTGTCTTACCAAGCCTTGCCACCCATCAGCTAGTTGCGTTAACACTCCTGGATCATTCAAGTGCGTTTGCAGTGGAGGACTTTTTGGAGATCCGTACGAAGATGGATGTTCTGCTCCTCACGGATGCAAGTCTGAAGCTGATTGCCCCGACTCATTGGCTTGTCTTCCTGGAACTGATGGAGTTCGTCGGTGTGCTGATCCTTGTGTGGAGAACGCTGCGTCTTGTGGACCTCGGGCCTTGTGTCTTGTCGTCCAACATACTGCTCAGTGTTCATGCCCAGCTGAACACTTGGGAGATCCTTATGACAAAAACTCAGGTTGCTTCCCCGTGCAGTGCATTAGCAATGATGACTGCTCTGATGAACAACAGTGTGATCAAGCCTTGCACAAATGTATTAATCCCTGCTCTTCCATAAACTGTGGAAAAGGACTTTGTCAAGTTAAGAATCACGCTGCATCTTGTGCTTGCTTTGGAGGATACCAGTTTAAGAACAATCAGTGTGTGGATGTGGATGTAAGTGACTTGGTTTTAATTTAGGTTAATTCAAATCCACAATTCTGTAGACTAACTTTGCATGTTTTATCCTTAGGAATGTCTCACCAGACCGTGTCACCCAACTGCTGCTTGTAAGAACACCATTGGCGGCTACAGTTGCTTGTGTCCTCAAGGAACTGTTGGAGAACCAACTCGAGACAAGACTGGCTGCAAACGAGCCGGCCAATGTTCTTCTGACACGGATTGTCCTGACTCTGCCCTCTGCAATGATGGAATTTGTAGGGATGCTTGTGAATCAGCCTGTGGAAAGAATGCTGTCTGCAATCCAATCCACCACACTCCAGTTTGCAGTTGTCCATCTCAAACTATTGGAGATCCACTTCAAGAATGCCAGCAGCTGGAATGCATTGACGGAGGAACCGATTGTCCTGACACCCAGACATGCATCAACAACAAGTGTGTGAACCCATGTACCCTTCCGAATGCCAACATCTGTGGACTCAACACCAACTGCAGTGTTGTAAGTCACCAAGTCCTGTGCTCTTGTTTGCCTGGACACTTTGGAGATCCGCGATTGGGATGTGTGTCAGTGATTCCATGCTCGGAGACTACACTCTGTCCTTCCTCATCCAAATGCAGCAACGGTGTTTGCTCACCAGTCTGCAGTTCCCACAGAGACTGTATCTCAGAACAACTTTGTATTGAAGGAGTTTGCCAAGGAACATGCAAGCTGGATAGCGACTGTGCATCTTTCCAACAATGTCTTAATGAAATATGCCAGGAGATTCCAAGATGTCAAAAGGATACTGACTGCTCTGATGATGAAATGTGCAGGAAGAACCAATTCGGCCAATCTGAATGCCAGAAAGTTTGTACTGACTGGGCACTTTGTGGACGTAATGCAATTTGCCATGCTAAGAATCACGAGCCTGTTTGTGAATGCCAGAAAGGATATCATGGAAACCCCAGGGATGATCGTGTTGGGTGTTTACCAATAGAATGTCAAGAGAATACCGATTGTCCCAGTGAGAAAGTTTGTTCCAACTTCCGGTGTGAAGTGGCTTGTAGGGTTTCCAATCCTTGCACAGACTTTTCCATTTGTATTTCGCAAAATCACGAGTCTGTGTGCCAATGTCAACCTGGATTCACTGGAAATGCTGGAGAGAAGTGCGTACCAATTGACTTCTGTTCTCAGAAGCCTTGTGGTCCTGGATCGGTTTGTGATAATGCTCGAGGAAGCTTTAAGTGCTTGTGCCCTATTGGAACTGTTGGAGACCCGTATGTCCAAGGTTGCTTGCCAGTCCCTGAATGTACCTCCAATGCAGATTGTCCAGAGTCAACTGAGTGCATTAGGAAAGACGGAAGTCTGAAGTGTAGCTCAGTATGTGAGAACGTACGATGCGGTCCAAACGCTGTCTGCAGTTTCAGAACTCACCAAGCTTTCTGTCAATGCCGAGAAGGGTATGAAGGAAATCCTAAAGATCTGAATCAAGGATGTGCACCTAAACCTCTGCCATGCAAATCGAATGCGGAGTGTGTTGCCAACACGTACTGTGACGGAGGAATTTGTAAACCATCTTGCACTACCGACAGACACTGCAGTCTCAATGAAGTCTGCGTCAGAAGCCAATGCACTAATCCTTGTGATGTTCCTAACGCTTGTGGACTTAACGGGCAATGTACTATCGCTCAACATAAGAAGGTGTGCACGTGTCCACCTGGATTCACTGGAAATGCTGAGGTCGAATGTGTGCGAAGTAAGTTTCATACAATTTAATACTTTATCATTTAAGAGGATATAGATAATGTAAACTGATTGCTTGTCTTGCAGTTTCCATTCCATGCTCTGCCGACTCCGGATGCTCCCCAGGATACAAATGCACTGAAGGATTGTGTCTTCTCGGGTGTAATGCTGACAGCTCTTGTGCCATGAATGAACGGTGTCTGCAAGGCAAATGCTTGTGTAAGTCATGGTAGTCTCTAATAAGTTTCTAATAATTTGTTGTGGACTCATTAGCATAAATGGTATTATTTATTTAGTGACCTGTCGAGTCGACAACGATTGCTTCTTGAGTCACATTTGCTTGAACAATATGTGTGTCATCGGATGCCGTACAAATGATGACTGCAGTGGAGGCGAAACTTGTCTTGGCCAAAGATGCACCAATCCTTGTTTGACTCAACCTCAGTGTGGAGTAAGTGTTTCAAAACTTTAGATGATTTAGTTAAGGCTTAAGTTGCTAATTTTGAATTGCTCGTGAATCAGATAAATGCGGAATGCTCAGTGGTGAATCATCAACCCAAATGTTCTTGTCCAAGTGGAACCATTCCTAACCCAACTCCTCTTGTTGGATGTGTTCGAGAGCCGTTGGTGTGCACAGGCAACAGAGACTGTGGAGAGGGATTCTTCTGCGAAAGCGGATCATGCAGACCGATTTGTTCTTCTAATGCAAATTGCTACTCTAATGAAATCTGTGAGAAGGGACTTTGCAAACCAATCTGCCGAAATGATGGAGACTGTAGAAGTGGACAGATTTGCGATGGGGTTACTTGCGTGGCTGGATGCAGATCTAATCAAGCCTGTTCAGACTCGCAGATATGCACAAGTAATAAGTGTATGGATCCCTGTAGTTCTCCTGTTATTTGTGGGACGAATACCCAATGTGCTGTCAAGAACCACGAAGTCACATGCAAATGTCTGGATGGACTTGTTGGGGACTCGAGAGTTGGATGTCGACCTCCTCAAGTCACCTGTGGTCCTAGTGAGGTTTGTCCAGTGTCAACTACTTGCTTAGGAGGCACCTGTTTGCCAGTTTGCTCTAGGTACTTTTATTTCTTAAATAAGAATTAAACATGAGAGAGTAGAGAAATAATAATGCATACTTTATGAATTAGCGATGCCAACTGTCTCTCTGATGAAAGATGTATCGGAGGAGTGTGTAAAGCACTTTGTAGCGATGATGAACAATGCGGTCCAGGATACATTTGTCATGAGCGAGTTTGTCTGACTGGATGTCGAAGTGATTCAGTTTGCCCCAGTGATCTGGCTTGTGTCAATCGGCAGTGCAAAGGTACTTAACATCAGTTGAAACAGTTCTCAAAAATAAAGTTATGAAACGATGGAAGATGATTCATAACTTTGTGACCTTTTCAGATCCGTGTAAAAACGTAGGATGCGGAGCTTGTGCAACGTGCTCCGTTGTAAATCACACACCTCAATGCAGCTGCCCTGCTGGAACCATCGGAGACGCTTTGGTGTCTTGCACAAGAGCCCCAGAAAGATGTACTAATGACAAGTCGTGTCCGAAGGGAGCTAAATGCAGTGATGGTTTCTGCTTATCATCTTGCACCAAATCGGAAGACTGTTCGTGTGGACAAGTTTGCAGCTCTGGAGCGTGTAGAATGCAATGTGCCAGTGATACTTCGTGCCCACAGGTTAGTTTGAGTAATTGTCTGCGTATTTAGTTAATTTCTGATACTAAACTGGATGGCATTATTATCTTCTACAGGGACAAATATGCCAACAAGGACAGTGTGCGTCAGGATGTCGTCAAAACTCGGATTGTCAATCTAATGCTGCATGTGTTGAAGGAATCTGCAGGAATCCTTGTGAATATCCATCTTCTCCTTGTGGAACTAGGGCAATATGCCAGGTAGGCGACTTAGCGTCTTTGAATGAGGGTAACTGTTAGATTAACCGTTTATTTTTGTAAAGGTGTCACAACACAGACCAGTCTGCTTGTGCCCGAACGGATTCCAAGGTGAACCTAGCAAGGCATGTAACAAACTGGAATGTGGAAAGGACGCCGACTGCAGTGCTGTTCAAATCTGTGTGCAAGGCAGTTGCAAGAATCCTTGTCTCCAACCTGGAGCATGTGGTATGGAATGTGTTACGAAATGCTCATGTGATAATTTTTGTTACGTCTGGTGTTAAAATTAATGCATTTGATTTCATCCAAAGGACAAAATGCTCAATGCCGAGTCACAAACCGTCGAGCTCAATGCTCGTGCCCTATCGGACATGTTGGTGATCCGTTACGAAGATGTTCTAAAGGTATAAAGTTTAATTCATAACCCTGTGCAACTAAATTAAGCTAAAACTACTTTGAGGTTACTGACTTGCTTTTCTAAACGCTATAGATCAAAGAGAATGTCTTAGCAATCCATGTGGAGCAAACTCTGAATGTATTGACACCCCAACTGGATACAGATGCACTTGTGCCAGTGGATGCAGCGGAGACCCCACAAAAGGATGCGTTTGCAAAGTTCCAACTGCTTGTAATGACGTCAGATGTGGTGTAAGTTATTCAGGCTGGGAAATCTTGGAAAACTAAAGCAGAATAGACAAATTCACAAACAATTATTCCTTTTACAGGCTAATGCTATTTGTCAAGTGGACTTCAACTCTGGTAAAGCGACTTGCATCTGCCCAGACAACTACCCATTGGGCAATCCACTACTGGAATGTAAGAAACTTTGGTTTAAAAATAGGGATACGTGTTAAACAAAATTGTTTTGTGTGATTAAAGGCAAGCCAATTGAGAGGCAAGATGACTGCACAATCTTGGGTTGTGGTAAAGGTGCATCATGCGTTAATGTTGGTGGACGCCATCAATGCCAATGTCCAATAGGCAGTACGGGTAATCCACTGGAACTTTGTATTCAAGGTAAGCTGAATTTGCTTGAACATTTGGTAACCATAAGTCATCCATTTATATACTTCGTTACACTTCCATTACCTGCATTTCCATTTTCATTTACACCTGTCTTTTCATCACTCCATCATACCTTTCATTCTGTACTACTTATCATCATACCTTATTACACTCATACAAATATGCATTCATCTCAGGCTACAAGGCCTCAATGAAATACTTTACATACTGCATTCTTCATCAGTCGCATCATTAATCTTACAAAATATATATGAACCACGCTGAATAATAACCCAGTTCCTCAGAGAACACACGAACTGAACAACCCAAACACTTAAACTCGAACATCTATACCTCTACAAGCTCTATTAACCAACTCTTCGGTATACAAGATTTTGACTCGTGTTGTTCATCTATTGGAATCAATCTAGAAGTTGAATGCTCATCAGATTCGGATTGCCCCGTCGAACATGCGTGTATTAAAGGTCAATGCATAGATCCTTGCAAAATTCGAGGTGTCTGTGGGGAAAACGCTATTTGTCGCGTTATGTTCCACAAGCCGTGGTGCTCTTGCCCCACTTGTCACATTGGAAAGCCTACAGAACTCTGTCAACCAGATATACGATGTCAGACTCAACCACGACCAATGAGACCTCCGGGATCTTGTACATCTCATGAAGACTGTCCATCCTACTTGGCCTGCAACAAAGCAATGGGATCTTGTGAGAATCCTTGTATGTGGACTGTGGGAAGCCAACCAATATGCACAAGCACCCACAAATGCGACGTACTTAATCATAAAGCCACATGCATTTGCAAGAATCGCCTGGTGATCAATGAAAATATGGAGTTGATCTGTCCAAATCCAAACAAGTCTTGCTACAGCGACGGTGACTGTGCGGACAACATGGCCTGCGTAGGGAACAAATGCCAAAACCCTTGTTCCGGAATGCAATGTGGAAGTGCAGGAAAAGTATGTCGGGTTGTGAACCACAAAGCCTCGTGCTTTTGCGACAACCAGCAATGCACGTCGTCAGTATCAATTTGCCTCAAAGACTCCGGATGCCCGTCGCACTTGGCGTGTGTTAGCTACCAATGCAAAGATCCTTGCGCAACCACTGCATGTCCTGAAGGTCGCCCTTGTTTCGTACAAGATCACAAAGCTAATTGCAAATATTGCCCACCTGGTTGGGTGAACGATGGATTCGGATGCAAAGGTAACTCATCGTCTCATCGGACTCAGGAATCCGTCGCTTCATGTAGCCTATTTATTCACCCGTAATCCTTCACCAATAAT
>JAQGAB010000383.1:0-28737 GCA_034696565.1 Isotomurus graminis | reverse complement strand
CTTGTGAAAGAGTTTGCTCGTTGGAAAGATATGACAGAAATGAAATAAATATCCGGTTGTCATTTTGTCAATAAGGTACTTTCCGGTATGTGTCAAGGGTGTCATTTTAAAGACATTTTTGTCCGTTAAGCTCACATAAAAACGTTAGTCAAATAACTTGAAGTGCTTACAATTTCTTAATAATAACGAACAAAAGGAAATACTCGTTGCCTCATCGTATGATTAATTAGATATTATTAACCTACTTGGAAGTAGGTTAATACCATGATTTGTACGTGGAGCACACTTCAACTCTTACATTATGAAAATGCGACCCTTGTTGCAAAAAGAAGTGGTTAGTTGTTATACCGTAGCCTGTTGCGTACCAAAAATCTACAGAGTCTGACTCTAACTTGAGAAAGTATTAATATATAGAGTTTCTTAAGAAAGTATCAGATGGATGTATCAGATTTTGGAAGACATGGCGAGGAGATGATGCGGTAAGCTCCTTGTGAAGGATGTCTTACACTCAAGGCATGGAGACTTGTTGTTTGGGTGGAGTGCTTGTAAAAGTTGTAAGGAAGGAAGGTTCGCTGAAGGAGAAGGTAAGTTTGGTGGAGTGCGTTTGACTTGGGATAAATTAGCTGACTTCTGCCTTGTTGAATCAAGAGGAGTCTCATTTCTCATTTTGAATGATTTCTTCGATTCGAAGAGATCTTGACTTTCTATAATAATGTAGATGTTCACATTTCATTACGTTTCCTTCTCATTTCGGTGAATGTTGACTTTCTCCAACTTTCACTTCCTCTGAGCTTAATATTCCTCCTTACTCTGTCACTCACGCTCTGTTGGCTTAAGGACAGCTGGGATTTTGACTGAAGGTTGAAGATAGAAGAAGAATCAGGGCAGAGTAAACTTGCGTTAGTTTCTCATGCTTTCAAACTTCTGATCGTGACAATTAAAATCTCCTTAGTTCAATCCCAAGTAGGAAATTGGTTTGAAAATAAAATTCCAATGGATGAAGTTCTAGACTATTTTGTTTTAAGCATATTTTTTAAAATAAGGTTTTGTGAAGCCATTTCCGTCTTGGCTAATACCAAATGAGTTTCTGAATCAGTAGGAAAGGATTATTATAGTATTTCATATGTCTGCTGTATATTTCGCTTATTTCAAGAATGAGTGACACCTTCAATTGGGAGAGTCATAAATTACAAATAGTGTATTACATAAGGAGGTATATAGCTAGTTGACATTTCCACGTAATAATTTACAAAGAACATCAAAAAACTGGAAAGAGTCGTTTGATGGCAATGAGTTTTTCTTCAAGAGTTGAAGTAAACGCTTGTCATGTCAGTTGTCTGGAAGTCTAGAAAGCTCACAAGTTGTTAGTCGGTATTTGTGAATGAGACAATGTTGTGTGTTTTGTTTTGAAAATATGATGACGATTCTTTACAAGATCCATTAAACTTGTAAAGCGAAAAGGAGTGGCGAGTGTAGGAATATGGAATGAAAGTAAGCTCAACTTGGTTTCATATTTGAGGGTTGTAAACGAACGAAATTGAACTGGTTTGAGTTGACTGAATGTTGTTTTATGTAAGCACTTCATCCTTTAACGAAGTCAAGTGAGTTTTACTGTCGGAGATGAAGAGAGGGTCTCGTTTTCATTATTTTCATATCCTGAAATGCCATGAAATGGTAAGTTACAGCGTGCCTAGCATTATGAACTCATCAATCTCTAACGGAGCTGAAAAACAAGGACTTAGAATTCAGCAGCTTCTCTCATGCATGACAGACCAGTATAATGTATAATGTGCTTGTTTGCTACTGTGTTCTGAACGTTATGCCACTACTAACCTCTGATGATAATCTTCAAATGACCTATCCATTTGTGAATTACTACCTTTAAGTATTGGCTAATCACGGGTGACTTGCTGAGCCAACGTGGTTAATCCAATTATATCTCCGCCGTCCGATCAAAGTACACGAATGAATCATCCAGACGCAGTGTTTAACGGGAACTGTGATTTCAGGGAATTCCGAAAAGTTAACTCAGTGTACTCCATTCTGCTGTGAAGTATTTTATGTTTTTTTCTAAAGGAATAATATTTTCGCATTCATACCCACTCGGCAGTCAGATGAACCCTTTAGTGTACATACGGATGTCAAACAAAGTAGAAAAAATGTGCAAGATGCGTGTATGTGACCCCGCAGAATGGCTACATTTGTCGAGACCAGCTTCATCTTCCACACGACCTTATTTGAAAGAAGATACGAATCCACGAGAGAAATTTAGTGTGTAGAAATTCGTATGTGTGTTGAATACATAGAGACCTCTTTATCTTTAGTCCAACTACTCTACGAAATGATACACAGGGAGGCTTATTCTTTCGTTCTGTTTTGTACTTATCTATCTCCATTACCATTTGCAAACTCAGCCACAAGCCTACCGCTACCAGCCACCAGCAGTCGTACGTACCACACTGCAGAGTAACATATTTTGTGGTGACGAAAAACACAAGTAAAAGAATATTTGGGGGTTGAGATATGGGTGCTTTTTTGCGTGTATTTAGATGAACCCGTATGCATCCACACGTTCGTGAGAATAAACATCCACAGGATCTGGAACATGAATCTGTAGGACCTGACCCTTATTTACACAGTGAAAGTCGTACACAACTGCAGTGTAAATTAATCAACCCTTGATACAGGGAAAGTTTTAAATGGGGAATGGAAGCAGATGTCATTATTAACTCAGGAGGAGTCTTGCAATTCTTGATGCGTTATCCGTGCTTTCTCGGAAGCTACTATTTACTGGATGTGTTTTTATTTAACACGGAAAATCATCTGGTGCTGCTTAGCTAGTTGCATGTTCGCTGTCTGCATACATAAATCACCCTGGCCGTTTCAAGTACAAGTGCATTAAGTATGCACAAAGGGTATCGGGAGTATTGAAGCTTTCATAGAAAGCCGTAGTAAAGGTTCCGGGTAAAAGAATTATTGATAGGGAAGTTGTATTTAGCGTATCAACAGACAAGAGGGTTGTTGCAAGGAAGTGAAGGAACTTTTGGGATGCAGTTGGGTTGTTGAAGAAAGTTCGTGTGACTGTGTGTGTATATGTGTAATGGAATGGGAAGACGGAACATTTCTTTGAATAGAAATGACACTTTAGGAATACATGGAGGCCATTTTTCTCGAGTTTATTGCACGATTAGGTCTCTTTCTGAGACACAGACACACACTTCACTTCGGCATATTATGTCGTTAGAGCCTTGTTCTTCCCATGTTTAACATACAATACCAATAATATCTGAGATACAAATGGAAAGCAAGCTTCCTTTGACAAACTCCTGTGGACTTGAATTGTTCACAACCTTTTCGAATATTTCATCCTTTCTGTAAAATGTACTTGCAATTCTGTGTGTATGGCTTTCTTTCATAATTTAACAAGTGTAGTGAAAGTATGTATGTGAAGGTACGCTTACATTAAGCACCCAGACGTCGTCGTTGTGAGTCATGCCAAGCTAACTTATCGTGCTGGGAAGTCTAGCCAAGAGTCAAGACTCGAGACTATCAACCTTTAGTTTAAAACCTTGTGCGGGTCATAAATAACTGTCTGGAAAAAGTGGCCTTAAGTTGTGGAAGACGGATGCAGTGGTTGTATGAATATCATTGCAGATTCATGAATTGATTTTACTAGTCTTGTAGGTGTACTTTGTAGTGCTGTTGCAATTTACTCAAGAGAGATTGTGAAGGTTGTTGCGGATAAGATTCTGTGAAGAAGACTCGCACAAGATTTAGCATGAATGCGTAAGTAAGGTACAGCGTGTGGTGTTCAGCTAGTTGAGGAAGAATCTAGGATTCTTGTTTCTTGAACAGGAGAAGGATCAGATAAGAAAACACGTTCAAGAAGACTGAATGACCCTAGGGAGTAAAGGGAGGATGTGTAGAGGTGAATCAGTCGCTGTGCTTTGGACTTTTGGAGAGAGAGACGGATCTAAGGAAGTAAATGTAGTGTGGAGCCAAGGGTCAGCAAGGGCAGCTTGGACTCATGCATCAGAATGCTAAGTCACAACCGTCCTACACAATAGGAGGACCTTTCGAGGGCATAAAAATATAAGCGTGAAAAATACATGAGAATGACCATGTTCAGTTGCACGTGAAAGTTGTGTTCTCGTGTCTATCTCTACGTGAACACGGTGTTCGCTAAGGACTAATCTTGTAGAAACATGCTGCTTTCTCCAGTAGGAGACATCGTGTCCATGTGTTCCATTTTACTACCATCGCCTTATATTCACTTTCTCCAGCGTTTCCCACTTAACAATCCATTCTCCCTTTCCTCTCCATGGGTTTTACACGAGACTCACACATATATACACTTCTGTGTACAAGAGTCTTCTGAGTATCATCGCATAGACTCAATGCATTTCTTTCTGCTTCACTGGCTTTTAGTGAGACATTCCAAATACGCATGAAGTCACTGGAAACTTGGATTTCTCATCTTGACCAACAAGCCAGTGTGCGAATGAATCTAGGGAGTATATTGATTTCCTTACGCAAAAGATTCTCTGGAATTGTAAGACGTTAAAAATTAAAATTTTAGTTGTGATCAAGTTCTGCGTAGGAGGTACGTGTATGACGGGGAGGTTTATTGGATTCGTAGGGTGCACCCGAGGGAGACAAGAGTTTTTATAAAAACCGAAAGACATCTCAAAAGTCTCTTGCACTTACTTTAGTCTTGGCGTGGCAGCATTTGCCTGAGACACATGAATTTATTGACTTCCTACTTGATACGCCTTTGTTGCCGTGTGGGAAGAAACTTATGAGAATTTGCATAGACCGGAGTAAGCACGGACAATTTGTGTATGAGTGAGAGAGTACTAAGCTAGTTAATGTTGCATTACAACGCTAAACTAGGAGGAATTGCTGTTGTGTACGTGAAAGCAAAAACAAAACAGAAGCCTCCTCGTAATATTATAGGAAAGAAGAGAGAAATTGGTTCGTTAAAATTCGCCGTGGGTTTTTGGTACGAATACTTTTCTTCATTTACAATTCCGCGTAATGAAGAAGGAAGTATAAATGTCAAAAGAAATATTCGTATAGGACATCAGAGAAGGATTTGTTCGGGCTTTGAGGAAAGGACTGTCGCGAATGAGAATAATATTGTTGTACCAAAGGTTGAAGAAGGTAGGAAAGTCAAGTCAATTTATAATAACTCGGATGGGGCAATTTGTTCCATTATTCAAAGGTAATTTCCTTAAGTATTCCTTTCAAAAATAAATTTCTATTATGTCAAAGGCCCACAAAGCCATTTCACTCTGGAACACGAGACAAATATACTTTGTGTACTTTTTGATTTCAAAAATTTACTGGAACAAGGCACAAGGACAGAAATAAGTTGGAGAAAATTATTTTTTCAAGTGGAACGTGTTATACTTGAGCGTGTTTGTAACTTGTTTGTTTTGTATAACTCGTTCTCAGGGTTTGCCATTATTTTAGCTAAACAAGAGTTTATTTCTTTGGAATTTCAGGAATGTGGCAGATTCTTTACAGAGGAGAGTGTGCGTTTAATGTCACATTGTCAAAGGATAGTATCAGATATCAGATACGTGAAAGAAATCATACTTTCTCTTACGAGTTTCGACCTTTTACTAAACCACATTTCATTTTGGTTAAAAGGAAACTCGAGGAGATTCATCCTTATTAGAATATACGCTTTGAGACTTATGGAATAGTCATGGGGTACAGGAAACCAATTCATATCCGTCAGGTTTAATGAAATTTAGTTTTGTTTTATATTTATTCGTGAGTCGTGGTTTGAATTTGGGTGTTTTTGGAGACTTCCTGTATAATGTGCATAGGATATTTTGAGTTATCTGTTCCTCACTGGACTTGGACAGGCTTATACTGAAGAAATAGAACCTAAGTGCTACGTCAGCAGATGATAAGTACTATTAGTAGGTAGTGAGGCCATCATTTGCGTCATTTACTTTCAGTGATGATCAGAAGACCAGAGTGGTCGCTTTATTTCTTTATATGTGTATAAGTAGGCGTTATTCATTCGTGTAAGGAATTTGTGAAAAGGGATATTCTTGTTTGTAGGCCACCCGAAGAAAGCAAAAAGTCCCTTTATGCCAAAGCAAAAATTATGCGTTGGTTGTGTTCTAATAATTTTGATGAAAGGAAGAATTCAACTCTTCTGGGTATTTCTTTGAATGCCTTGTGTGTATTAGTAAACAGTAAACACGTATATATACTTCGAGGTGGAGATGGTTTCGGTTTCGCCGAAGACTCTCTGTGTCTGTCATCCATTACTTAAATTGGTTGGGAGGTTTACTTTCACATTACCATTATGCCGTTTGATCAAACAAGAGAAAGTTGTTTTGGGAAAGATTTTCTCTGAAAATGATGAAGATGAGTGGTTCTTGAATTTGAAATAATGAGTGAAACAAGTCCAGACAAATACTGAGGTAGAGAAATACCACAAAGTGTCCTTTCCACTTTCCCGTGTCCTTGAAAGGTATTGAGGGAAGAGTATTAAAGGAAAAGTTTAGCTGGGTGTTTTGACGGTGGATAACCTGCATTTGGGGAAGTAGAAGTGAGATTGATAGGTGAACAATGAGGAGACTGGAGTTGCCTAAAGTGCGTGTACACTCTTCGGCAGAGAGAAAGTAAATTGACCAGAACGGTGGAAATTGCTTCTTTCGTTGGCCAAGAGCGTTTCACGGGACTTTGAGAGTTGTTGTTAATTCTTGTGTGGAAGTAATTCCGTAAAGGGAATGATTATCGCATAGTGCATCTGTCTATTTGTGCAATAAAGAGGCATGGAGAAAGCAATTATGTGAAGAGATGCAGATCCTCGGTGGATCGAGAGACAACGAAAGAGATTGCTTTAGTTAATTACCCATGTTGATGACTCTGTTCATGCACAACTGCCCGCATTATGTCGCCTCCTCATTGTTCTTTTGTGAGGGAGTGTGGGAGAGCTTTATTTTATTTTGGAATTCTTAAGCTTGAAGTGCGAGTGACAAGGGTTAAGTTCCCTTCAGGCAATACAGTATAAAGTTTATTTAATTAAATAGCATAGCTGTTTCGTTTGTTCAAAGCCGTTAACTGTTGCTCTGACCCTCAGAGGCATAAGGTTGAAGTGCATTCAAGGCTGAAGTGCAGTGTGCACTGCACAAAGTATTAGAGAAATTCGGGGAAAGTCAGAAGTGAAAAAATGAGATAAGCAAATGTAAAATCAATTTTGTATTCCAAGGAAATTTTTGAATGAATGAGAAATCTATATTGAAATGATTTATAATGTAAGGTTAGAAGAGACACGGCCACAAACATAAACGGAAAAAGTGCGTGGATCTTTTAGAAAAATATACTTTGAGGAAGGGGAAGAAAGGCCATTTACATTTTATTGAGATAGGTTTCTGACTTTTCTTAAAGGAGAAGATGCATCAGAACGCATTAGACATTCATTGATGGCTTTTAAGTAAGTTCAGCGAAGCAAGTAAACAGGGAGAGAGAAAGTTTAAAGGGTGAAAGTCCCAGCAGATGGTTGACATTAGAGGCGTTGTTGCATCGGGATCCATGTGCCATCACCGCATTCCACGTTTTCACGTATGTCTGGAAAATAAAGAAACGGAGGACTCGCCTTTATACTTATCTGGTGGATTGAGAGAAATAAGTTTAAAGGATGAATGAATAGAATTCCCCTTTCTGGGGTATTTGAATCGTGAAATGTCACTTTTGACTGGAAGACCTTGGGAAACCTTCTCCACAAGCACAACGATGATGGCAAAGGCCACCACCACCGACATCACACACGCATTTCTATACTACAGGAGACACTTTCACTTTTATTATCCTTCAACAGAGTTTGTAAATCTCACACAAAATGTGTGTCTAGGCTGGGCAGAATGTGAATAAGAAATCATCGTCGATGGAAAAAGTGAACGAATTTCGTTTCGAAGGCAAGAAGGGTGATTCGGTCTCTTCCAGTTGAGATTTGATCTTTTCTGACACTCCCATCTAAACTTTTATTGTTCTTGGGAGAAACAATCATCAGGGAGGAGAGGTTCGTATGGATATTTTACTTCAAAAGGAAATCAGTTGAAGAAGGAATAAGGATATTGAAACATTGAATGATTCGTATGGTTTGCAGTAAAAAATCTGGCTTACTTGGTGAACTCCTTTAGCTCACCCGCTCAAGTTGATTCTGCTTTGTGATGATGGTTAAGGTTGAATCAATTTATTTTATTTAGTTGAATTTTGTATCTTTCTGCAAGGAATTAAAAGTGCATTTCCCTTACGAGTAGTGGCGAACACAATCAGAATCTGTTAAATCCCAGCTAGGAAACAAATCTCTCTTGTTACAGTATTCTTTTTACAAGAAGCCTAGCCATCGGTCTTGGTCTTGGTGAAAGACGTAGGAGGAAGGGTGAGGGGAGAAATGAAGTTGATACAACAAATTGGTTCTTTCTTAGTGGGTTCATCGTCATCTTAGATGACTCGGTGGTAGTTGTGCTTTATTGTGTATGGTACATGGAGAAGGATGGTCGAAAGTTGAGGAATCCACAGGAGTCTTCGGCTTCATTGTCAAGGCTGCCCTCACACATATGCACTTTTGTTGTGAATGGATTCCTTTCCCTGCTCTGCAGTCCATTATTGCATATTGCAGTTGGAAGTGCACTTGGGATTGTTGTACAGTTGCATGCCATGCCGTGACATTTGATTCGATTGTAGGTTGGGTGTAGGTGTAAGTAGGGAAGTAATTTTTGGGGTGACTGAGTCTTTCATTTATTTACTTTGGGTTCTCCCTTCCCTTCTTTCGTACGATTTGGTTGGGGTAGGAAATGAGATCCACTTTCTCTTATGTCTGTAGGAATTGTTATTTCCACATTCTTTGGAGATACAGTGAATAATATTACAACAGGGAAGTCTTCTTTCGTGGGTTGTAAGTGTAAGTATATTATTTCTTTGAGGAAGTAGTGTGAGGATTATTTGACAAGGAATAAATGGCTGGTGGGATGGGACCGTCGGCCAACTGTGCATCTCTTGTTAATTGATATTCTGATAGGGAAAGGCAATCATGAGGGTAATTGGTGGTGCGTTACTCCCTCTCTCTTGTTTTATCATAGGGGAGGTGTGGACACGTTCAAGATAAATGTCAAAGAAGCGTGAGCAACAGATTCGCTTGTGCAGGCATTTGTGTTGCACTTTATTACGCGAGTTTTATGGATTATCTTTGGTTAACTTCACTTGTAGACAAACACATATTACATATCCCTTCCATACCAGGATTTCCACACGTTCAGTTCCATTAGCACATCCAACATCTAATAAGGGCGACCATTGAGGAGAACTACAATTGTATATCTCCCTTTCGGAGTTTTCTTTCAGTAGTTTCATTATCATTTCTGAAGACTATTAAATGAAAAGTTACGAAATAATCGTAGAAGTAAATGAGGATTTATAGCTAATAAATAGGAGAAAAGTTTCTTTACGCTAATTTGTTTCCCCTTCGATGCATTTGAAATGAGTATTTTGGGATTAGAATGAGTGTGGAGTGGGTTGGTGAAAGTGCTTATGATTTGTGTAGTGGGTCTTTCATTTCTCTGTGAAGGTATGTTGAAGAGCCCATCTGTTGCAAGTTGCAACCCCATAGGAATCACTAGAGAGTTTTTGTCTCTCCACCAACACTTGGAAGAATAATTTCAATCTGTTCGTGTATACTTTCCCCCCGCCTGTCAATCTTGTACCGTCTGCTTTCCTTACTTCCATATGGAAGAGTTGTTTCATTCATACATACGAATCATTTCCATGCGAGAACAAAAACATACAGCGTGTGTGTATGTTCGAGAATCTCTCACTGCAACGTAAAGTAATTCACATTTCCATTGCATTGGGTTTGGGAAGAGGGAGCATTAGTTCTGATGTAGGACTCCTTTTGTTTCAAAACTATTTTGTGTTACTTTCTTTCTCTTGAAAAAGTTCGATTTCGATTCTCCCTTCTGATACTTTATTACGAGGGACGAACCAACCTGTAGGTTGCAGACAGAGCTGAGGAAGAGGAGAGGGATACACGCACCAATAATCTCAATTGGGGGATCCGTGGTAGAACATTCACTCGATCTATTTTAATTTTGGAAGTTTCTAATTTTCTAATTTCCATTTGAAGTGATGCAGCCAGTGAGTAACCCTTAATGAGAATTTATTTTAATGGAGTGTCTTAATGCATTCATTCAGGAGTCAAGAACTTATCTCTCTGTGTGATAAGGGGATTAACAAGGATGGGAAAGGGTGAGCGGAGGAAAGTAATCGGGTGGTAGTGGTGCTTTCATATTTCTCTTTGGGTAATTGTTGCTTTAAATTCGAAGAATTGATGTTTTTAGCTTCTGTCCCAGTTATTTCAGAAGTATATATTTGGTGTATTCCATATTGAAAAACAGCTAACATGGGTACAAAGCACTTGTTTGGAATTTGTAAAAAACCATCTGAAACATCAATCTTACTCACAATCAGTCAGTGTTTAAAGTAATGGAAAGAAGTGTATGTTATTTGGAAGGAGTGATTGATCTCCATTGTACTTCTTGTAGCATCCACTTTCTCCCTCTTGGAAGGAATCGATCTCCACTCCATCAATGGAATCAAAATTAGTTAAATCTATTTCTCTACTTGTTCTGGGAGTTTCTGAAAAATGTCGTTTTGTTTTTTGCAGCCATGAAGGAGTTGCCAAAATTCGGAGAGCCCATTCCGAACGTCACAGTTGCTGTAGGGAGAGATGCGTCCTTACCTTGCGTGGTGGAGGCGTTAGGTCAGCATAAGGTGAGTTGAACATTATATTCTTTGATGATCTTGTAAATTGCTGCTTGTGCAAGCTAAATATAGTGAGACTTTTGAGGTACGTGAAATGCTATACCGAACTTTAATAAAGGTGTAAACGGTTGAGAATAACAAGAGACAAAGGGCATGGGGTCATACCTTCTTTGACAAAGATGAGGAGAACATGTTCAGGTCAAACAGGAAGAGCCACTTCTACATTGTCTCAATGCCGCATTTGTAAAGGATATTTCATGAGCTTGTGAAAGATTGCTGGAGAGAGATATTCGCTGTAAAGATGAAGAGCCTTGATTTGCCTGTTAGGGATGTAATTTTCATTTAGAAAGTGTCTCTCTCTCTCGTCTTTTGTTTCTGCTCCTGTTGTCTTTGTCAAGTTGAGCGTATCCAAGCGGAATAAATTGTTGACATCTAAGAGACTCCGTTAATAATGGGAAAGAAACAGTTTCTCCCAACGATAATTTGATACATTTACAAATTAAAGAACAAAACAGAAAACTGCGAACTTCCTTACCGAGAATATCTTAATAAAGTTAACCAGGGTAGTTAGAGTATCAAAGGTGTGCTGCTTACCTTTGTTGCATAAGAAGTGGATTGTTGATGACAAAGGCGAGATTTTAATTAAATATCTGCTTAAAAATTAGTGTGAGTAGGACACAAATGTTGATTAGAAAGCTTCTACAAAAAGCAGATGAGATTGTGAGGTAGCTGCCTTTTGCCCATCACACATCAAAAACTCCAGGTTGGCGTAACGTAGCGAACTACTTACTATTAGTTTCATTTCCGATGAAAGTTCTTTTGTAATAGTTGGAGTGGGTGAAAGTGAGAAGGTGAAAGTTTTGTTCTATTCAAACGTATTTAAAAGACTTTTCTGGATGATGATGAAAAAGTTGGTGAAGCAAATGGATTGAGATGTGTGTAGGGGGTGAGAGTGGTGGATGGTATGTATCATCTGTGATATTAGAGTAGTTTAGAAGAAAAGAAAGAAGAGAGAGATTGGGTTAAAAGATTTTCCTCTCTGAGTGAGTCTCTCTTTGGTGCCAAAAGTGCCCAGATTATTGCTCGATTAGATCTCTTAAGTGTCAGAAGAAGAGTCATGAAAAAAGTAGAGAATTTCTTCTTCACAGGTCATTTTACACCTCACAGATAATCTGTGATTTAGGGTATAGAAGGTCCTCGTACATTCAGCGTGACAAAACTCACTCAGTCGAAAGAGAGAGAAGGAATCGCGTTTATACTTCTTGGGGATCATTTTATACGGGAATAACTTTCTCTGGAGGAAGATCTTGTCGTCCACATTTATATGAATGAATATTTGAGAAGTGTATGAGTGTCTGTGTGTGTGTGTGTCTTGGTATCTGCAACATTATTCCTCAAGTTCCCAAGCAAGTGTGCCAAGGAAAGGAAGCTTAGAGTTGTCCATGTGTGTCTAACATTTGATGGGGCAGGAGCATAACATTAAGCTGGTTCTTTTTCACCTTAGGAAAACACATATATTCATATTCATCTCTATTTGTCTTCCTCTTCTGAGAGAATGAGCAGCTATGATGGGACTTAGTTCTGTAGTCTCTCTGGCTCTTAGAAGGGAAAAGATTTATGTCATATGTGGGAGAAGTAGGTGGCAGGAGTACGTGAGATGATAGGGCAGGTGAAAGTAGTCCAGGGATTGATGAAGCTTTATTGCTAAGAGGGTGAGAAAGTTGGGAGTGTGCGATCTCCAATTCCAATTTAAAATTTTGTCACAACGACTACGTGCTACTTCATCAATTACGTTCAGATGTACTGTGTACTTTAATGGTTTTCTAAAATTGAAAAATCCATTATGTCGAGAGATTCATTTCCAAGAAATTCCGATGTGGGTCCTTCAGGTTCCATTAACGTTCCTTTTAGGGGTGAAATGGGGATTGAAGAAGATTTTGACGGTGATCTTTGGGTTAGCCTCTTTAACATGCACAAAGAGTGGTGAGAAAGGAGTTTTAGTGTTTTTGAGGATAATTCAAGGAAAGGGAATTTGATGTCTGCATGATGTTTTTGTTGAAAGTGTGATGTTATTAGTCTTGGAGGATAAATAAAATGGCATTAACGTGAAGGAGGAACCCGCAAGAGGTGGTGGGTAAGCGGAGAAGGTGCTTGTAGATTGGAAGGTTTTTAATGAGGCGAGATTACTTTTAGATTGAAGTAAACTTCGATTTTCTTGATGCAAAGTGAATTCGTGGTTTGGCACTGATGAAACCTCTTTCTTGTGTGCATCTCTCTTTTAATGTTGATAGCCTTGATAGAGATGGATTGACATAAATTAAATTACAATGGAATGGGGAGTTGTTTCTTGCGAATAATTTTGGGATCTGGATTTGTCTGAATTTCATGGCAGATGTGGGTGGCGCAAATTACGGGGACGGCACTTCCGGATTCACTACTTATAGAGTGTTTCAAGTGTGCAAGTGTTACAGATTACAATTTTACAACTTTAGTTACCGATAAATTGGCATTTTGCGAAACAAATACTACTATTAATTATGTTAGTCGTAAGAGATACTACGTATTCATGCAGTGAATTGAGTCAGGAAACATAAGTAATGTCAGTTGGCTTAAGTCCATTTAAATCGGCAAGGTCCACTTGATGAGCAAAGGGTAGCGAAAGACTTACTTAGGTCAAACGTCAGTTGCTTTACGGCTTAAAGGTAACTTAAGACTAGTTAATGCAAAACTTCGATTTGAATCAATCCATTTAGGTGTGGGAGGAAGTAATTTAAGGCAGACTCTGTATAAAATGTTAAAAGAGATTAGTTTGTGCACATTTCAATGCAAGAAGGGCGAACAGCTACCACACTATTGTTT
The DNA here is from genome assembly GCA_034696565.1 of Isotomurus graminis. Taxonomy (NCBI): domain Eukaryota; kingdom Metazoa; phylum Arthropoda; class Collembola; order Entomobryomorpha; family Isotomidae; genus Isotomurus; species Isotomurus graminis. Next base: position 15,090 of record JAQGAB010000383.1, on the reverse strand, counting down.
TCTCCTCGAGGGATGTGATTTGAATAAAAATTTAATTTGACAGGGTGGAATTCACTTGGCTTGACTAACATGTTTTACGTTCGATCTACTTTCACCGGTTTAAAGGAACTTGAACGGAGGCATAGAAAGACTCGGAGAATAAGTCTTTCCACCGAAGAAAAAGTTCTGGGAAAGACACACGACTAATACTCTTCATTCGTTCTTCTAACGCATTCAACGAAACTATTTTAAGACCATTCGACGTCATTCAACAATCGCCTTCCCTATAGGAGAAATGTGTGTGTGACTATGTGAGTCTGTGTGTGTGTGACGAAGTTGGCTTTAGCAGTCGACCATCATTCGACTGACTGTGAGACTTTTACTTGTCTTGACTGACTAAACTTGACTTCTTTCTTTCGTGAACAGGAAGGAATTTTCCTGTCGATTTCATCCTTCACATTTCCCCTCTGCCCTAGTAGTCTCGATCTCTTGAGACTCACGACTTCTCTTCATTCACTGGCATATTGACTTTTAAACAACTTTCTTATTGACTTCGCTTACTTATCTCGGAAGAAAGCTCAGGCGTATCTCAGGCAGTTTGTCCAGCCTTTCAACGAGTCTATTTGCACTTTCATGCTTTCTAACTGTGCTCGTGGGTGATGTGCATCCTTTTTGTGCATTTTACGGGATTTACGTCGAATAAACTGTCACTCTATTGGTACCGTTGTTACCTTAAAAGGCTTTCCGTGCATTGGCAAAGGCTCTAAGAAAACTCGGATCTATTTCTGATCTATGGGGATATAAGAGGGGACACAAAGTTCACTTAAATTATTTGCAACCATGCAGAGAGTTATAATCTCTTTCGTCTTAACTAATATGTTTTGATTAAGTGATCTCCGTTGCATGATCTGCGGAAGCACAACTATAGGGAAATGCTTTAGAGAAGTGGATATGATTACAATCGCATCTTACCGTTGATCTCCATTCCAGATTCCTTCATTAGTGGTTGCATCTGTGCTCTTAGACATTAATCCTTACTTTGGTATAAGTTCATCTTATGTCATGCATGGTTGATGCTCACGAACAAACCACTGAGAGAGATCTGAACATCACTATTATTATTGGAAGTATCCATTGCAAACTGAAAGAGAGGTTTGGTTTGGAACATAAGATGGGAATAATAGAGAGAGTCGGATTTGTAAAGAAGAATAGGATGGGAGTAGAGAACCCTAGTTTTCCGGTTGGATGATAGTTCACAAGAGCATCATCACTTGAACTAAGTACTCAGTTATGGTAGTGGTGATGGCAATAGAGTTTCTCAAACTTCGCTGTGGATTGACTCCCGAGCATCGAGCAGTGTAAACTTTCACCAGAAAATGTATAATAGTTTTGAATACAATATGGCTTGTAATGGGCTTCTCTCTCACTATCATTCCCACGCAGGGAAGTCTTTTCATCCTTTTGCACAACAATAGTTTGCCTTTCCTTCTCGGACTAATAGTTCCTCGGGAGAACATGGCAATAACCAGCTAGGGAGTTGGTGTAGAACACACCAAAACTTTTATGTACTTTCTCATATCTCAACACTGTAGAATACCAAAGGAAAGGTTTGTGGAGGTTCCTTGTAATACACCACTCTTCAGCGTGGATCTCGTGCCATCCTAATCGAATTAGACAGACGTGCTTTCTCCTTATTAGACGAAGAGAACCGCAAATGTGATATTGATACGTGAACAAGATGACTAAGGGAATAAAAAGACAAGAAATACAGGCACTTCATTTCTCATCGCTGACAATTTATCATTTCATTATCATTTATAATTTCATGTTGAATTGAAAAAGAGTTTGTGGTTTGGTTTGTGTGTGAGACGGTAGTGTGAGTATTAAGGAAGGGAGCAGAACGTGTGGAAAGGGTATTTGGTGAAAGCTGGTGGAATATTATGTATAAGTACATACGATTATACTTAAAATACATGCACATTTGGTACTAAACAAATAGTGATAGGGAGTTTAATAGGAATCGTATGAATACAAAATAGCCTCCTTTGGGTTCATATCTCGAGTACTTTAAGGTCTGGCACAACTATCTTTGCTCCGCTGTGAGGAAAGGGGAGATAAGGCACGTCTAACGGTCCATGCGGAAGATGAACAAGGACTCTACACTTTCCTTTGATATGAAGTAAAAATGATAAAATGGTTGCATTAAAAATCTCAGTGATGTAGGAAAAAATCTCATCGTCCGGAGAGTTCATGTCTAGTTCGGGATAAAAAGGTTAGAGGTATATTTTTGGGAAATATTTGAAACCGAACGAATGAAGAATTAAATGGGCACTGCGAGTGACAGAGCTTTCCCATTCATCATGATTCGAGGAAATCAATTTGCTATTGCATGATATTCTCTGAGACATTTAAAGTCAACTGGAGTAGAATCCAGTTAGACAAGTGCACCAAGGGAGTCTCTGAAGAGACAGAGAGTCATTTAAAAATAATGAAATAGGTTGGAATGGAATCGGTTGCTGCTGCTGGAGGGTACGATTGTGATTATGATCCGCTTTGGGATTTATCATGAATTTCCCAAGTCAGGGAAGCTTTACGAGTGAATGGCATTAATTAATGAAGTATAGAATTTAATTTAGAGACTTTAGAGATTTATAACAACTGGGATTACTCTCTCCACTCATTTTCTGATCAACATCGGTCTCAAATTCACACACATTTATATTTACTATATAATAGTTTTGCTAGTTTGAACACACGCATTATATATCGATCATATGGCTTGTACGGTTATTAATTGTGAGATGCGGTTGTTCATCCATCCGGAGTGTATAATTCAACTGTCTCAAGAGAAAGCTGCAAAATGCTTAAGCAAAGACGTGTGATTAATTAGCGAGTGAGACAGCGGACTTGAATTCTTGCCACATTGTCTTTACTAATAGCGTGTGTGAAATTTGTTTTTCCAGGTGGCTTGGGTCCATATCGATCGACGGATGATCTTAACAATCCATCGACATATTGTCACAAAAATTCCTCGATTTAGCGTATCCTTTGACTCGCACAAGACGTGGCTTCTACACATCAACTCCGTTCAACAGGAGGACCGAGGTTACTACATGTGTCAAGTGAATACAGAGCCAATGATTTCCCAAGTCGGGTATCTTCAAGTTGTAGGTAATTACTGGGGCTTAGGAATATGCATTTCCTGAATTAGATAAGAGCTTCCGATGTAATTGTGTAATACCTAAAGGGTGAGAGTATTGGAAGGCTCATCCATCAAAGATGAGTTATTGATGAAGGACAGAGTGGGTGAAAGGAGTTGATGTAGTGTGAGTAATTTGTGATGTGACTTTCTTGTCACAGTTCCACCAAACATCTTGGATGATGACAGTTCGGAGTCCCATGTGGCAGTGAGGGAGCATCAGAACATCACTTTGAGCTGCAAGGCGGAAGGATTTCCCGAGCCTCGAATAACGTGGAAACGGGAGGATGGACAACCTTTCGCAGTCGACCGCAGAAAAAAAGGTGAGTCAACAATCCACTTGAATTCACTCGATATCCGTGCGGCTTGTCTTTCCTTCCTTACATCAACAATACAAATCACTGGAGTGGTAGGGATAAAACTTTGGGATGAGAGGTAGGAGAAAGTACAAATTGCACTTTGTTTGGAATAACTGGAGGTAATTCTGATCTGTTCGGGGTTTGAAAAATTCAAACGAATCTCGGGAAAGATGGTGGAATGCCCGAAAGCGTATCTGGAGAAAGCAGGTGTGGTGGGGATGTACAGATGTCAAAATAATGTGAAGGAGAAAGTCAACAAATAACTTGGAGAGAGTAAACTTGTGAACAAGATGGCTTTAATCTGGTGTAGTTGTAGTGGGATAACAAACAAGAAGTTGAGTCAAGTCAATTCATTCATCCATCCATCCGTCTCTTTTACAACAACGGATTACTTACTTACCTCAGCCTCCTTCTTGGCCAAACAAGACCCACATGGACCTCAACCCATCCATAATGTAATGATAAAGTCAAACTGACAATCTCTGAAGTTCTTTCTCTATTGTCTCACTTCTTCTTCTTCCGATAGTTTGTTTTATGAACCCTCTTGTCGTCCAAGGGTTTATTCGATTTCGATGATATGCCATCATCTTATCTTGCAGTAGAGAGCTTCACAACCGCAGCTAACAACTCACTTCAATCATCACCGAGTGCTTGGATATCGTCCTGTTGCTACTCACATGACATGTCGATTACAACCACTTCATGCTCACTCTTTGTCATCCTTTCTTGTGTCTAGACAAGATTCTCAAAGATGTATTTGTCTTTACTGAATGTTCTTTGCGAAAGTAAAGGTCCATAGTGGATTTCTTTTTCTTCAGCAGTCATCTCCAATAATAAAAGTTTTCTTCTGAATCGCCGATAATCAGTTTGACATGGATTCAAATTCTTTCATTCTTGATTACATAAAGTAATGTTTGGTAGGGTTATACCCTCTTCAACTAGAATCTGGTTATTGGAGTTGACTTCCTCTATTGTCAAAAGACTTTTTCTTCAGCCTATTGCATTTTTATTTCGTGAGTAGATGAATGCTTACTGCTGTTCAAGATTTTATTAGGAAAGTGATGAACATGGTTAGTATAGTACTTAACTATGCCGAAATAGAGGGTGAAATAGTCATCATTCCCTTATAGAGTCGAAGGATGTTCATGAAACGCGTCGATGACGATGACAAGATGAACTAGATTGACAAGGAGACATATATTCAGACTGAAAAACCATTATGAAGAAGTGGTGGAAGGTCTGGTGACTCATTTGGTTCCATCCTCTCCATAAAATAGTCATTCATCTCTTTCGGAAATATTCTCTGGGTTTCCTGCCATGTGAAGGAACCCTTATTCACACATGGACTTGTTTCAATCTAGAGATTTCGTCTAAATGAGTCTATTTCTAGGATTACATAGTGGCACTATCAATTCCCTCAGCCCCAGCCATTGTACCTCAGGATCTGAGGCTGTTCTTGCATAAATGTTAATGTGAAGGAGACGCTTCTGGTGCGACTAGAGAAATATGTTTCTCCCAACTGACTCGGCTCATTTCATATGTGAGACAACAAGCTTTTACCCATCTCTGGAAAGGCAATAATATTTATCACAATTTTGAGAAAAGTTGTTGGATGATCCAATCTAGAGGAAATAGCTTTGTTTTTAAATGAAGCTGAGGCTAAACAAAGCATGACGGAGACTCATTTATTTCGCTATCCAAAATGTTTAGTAAGCAAAGAGCACACACACACTAAAGTCATATTATATGGTTGCTTGCATTGACACTGCCACACGAGACTTGAGATTTACATTGTTCAAGAATTGTTCGACAATCACCAGGGGAAAAAAGCAATTTATCTGCTCAAACATACTCTCTCTATACTTCCTCCACTCTCAAAGCACAACAGAGGCCTTTTAACTCTCGAGTTATTCTTGTCTCAGATAAAGAAATAACTTGTGAGATGATGTACCCTGTTCAGTTCGGAACTGTTGGTTTGGTATTGTGTAGTGGAGTAAGCACGTACTATACTACTGTATATCATGCAGAATTTATTCACTGAGTACCTTGTGGAACATGTATTATTTCTCATTTTGGCCAATCTTCTCCTGGAATCGGTAGGAGTCCTGAGGAGTTCCAAGAGAACAACGAGTGTATTATTCAGTTAATATTACACGAGAATATATTAAATGCAAAAAGGCTACAGGAACATTATTTACTGTAAACTTACAGTTAGCATGTTATTTTTAGAAAAGAATCGTCTCATGTGGAAATTAAATATTGTGAACGAGGGTTGCTTGCTGTCCTCTTTAGAAGTGTACTGGTAGTTGTTTCCGATTCTACTTATATTCCTTTGATTGTCGTAGGTCTCTGGAAACTCCTCTGCTAAGTGATAATTCGTAAAAGCTGGTGTGTGAAGTTTTCCCTTGTGATAAAAATTAACACAACCTCCTCACCCTCAGTTCCCCTATCTAAATACATTTACTTCACTCCCAACACAAATAGATGGATCGGAGATTAATCCACTTTCGTCTTGTCTCGGTATCGATTGTAATAGAGTCTCTACTTTCCCTATCAGTTTGTCATTGCATCGGATCTTTCTCTGGGGTTGCTTCCAATCACCCATATATTTCATGAAGTATCCCTTCTTCCTGTCACTTGAGCGTATTAGCTGACTATGGCCAAAATATACATAGAAATCTCATACACAACAATACTAAATTACTTTGTGTAATAAATGCACAAGTCTTGTTCTTGAAATATCCCACATTGTTAGGGCTGTGTTGGATGAAACAGGCCGTACATTGTCTGTGTGTATTTATCATCCTTATCCAAAACGACCCTGGTTGGTCTTTAAGAAACGGGGATGACACTTGGATTCACATTGAATGACAATTGACTATAGAAGAGGGGGGTGCGTATGGATGAACTTCATAGAAGTGTGCGTGTGTCTGTCTATGCTCCTCTCTAGTTTAGAATATAAAGATCCGATTAAACTTATCTCGGTTGGGTAACAGCAGCACACTGCACACTGGTAGAAAGTCCAATAATTTTATACACACCCGAACCCTTCGTCCTGTCTACATGCACAATACTGTATCCTTCGCAATAAGTAAATGTTTATTCATTCTTTCCCTTTTGCGGAGGAAATGAATGGAGAGAGTATCTCTTCAGTTTTCCTCCCCTTTGGTTTACTTACTCTCACGTCCACAGAATCATAATGCACACCACCCAGCGATATTTATACATTTTTAAAGGTTTGTTTAAGCATTAACAATAAAGAAGTACACAATGATAAAATGATGTCACTACACTACTTATGAAGGCGAAATTTATGAGCTTTATAATTTGATAAGGGCGAGAAGGGTGCAGTTATTGTGTAACATTAAATGGCAATGAGATGGGGTGAAAGAATCGATGAAATTGCACTATGAAATTTCACACTGGAGCGATTCATCTGTTCAATGCAACGGCTGGAAGGCCAGTAAATCAAAAAGAATGAAAAGAATACACGTTCCATGCACGAGTGACTGAGGGAGGTTTTTTAACCAAAGAGTAGAATGGAGTTTAATCAAAGTTTCCTTTCTATTAGAAGAATAATAAAAAATTGGAGGAGAGATGATGTTGTGCCTATAACATTTAATCTGGAATAATGAAACAAGATTATTTCAAAATCAATTAGGCTTTAAAAAGTTTCATGAAAAGTGAAGCTTCTCTTGGTGACACTCCTTGTGTCCCTACGCAGTTTGGTAGTTTTGTGAATTATGTAGGAAGGAAAGAAAGCAACATGGATTATAAGGAGGAACGCGTGTAGAAGCAGTAAACTTTGATAACCTAATGAGATTAAGTAATTAAAAATGTTTGAATGTTGTTTTTAATTTGCAGTGAACGTGTCAGAAGGAGAGAGACTTCATCTATTCAAAATAAGTCGGTTGGAGATGGGAGCATATTTGTGTATCGCGTCTAACGGAGTTCCACCATCAGTTTCAAAGAGGATCATAGTGGATGTCGAGTGTAAGTTGTTATCGAAGAAATCTTAATTAAATTAAACAGTGAGTGTCAACTCTTAAAAGGTAAAGTCAACAGTTGCAGGCAAATTTCAGTGTTGTGATGATGGAAGATTAAGAAAATCTGTGTCAAGAGAATGAGGGAACCTTTTCTTGCGAGTGGATTTACGAAGAGATATATTCTTCGTACCAGCGTACTTCATAGTTTGTTTTTACTTAGGAAAAGTTTGTAAAAGAAAGGGAAAAGTTTGGGGATTATAAGTACATCTCTGCAGCATTAAAATCCCATTAGATTTGGGATGTTGGTGAGGTCAGGGAGGGAAACTAACACATTTCTGGCTCATCTTTATTGAGTTATGATTTTGGCTGCAATACACGAGACGACACATCATGCCTTCATGTTAGAGGTGGGTAGATTAGAGTTAAGCAGATGGGAAATGAAAGTATAGAGAAAGCAGGGGTGTACTAATGGGCTCAAGGTTCGTTGGACAGAAACCATTGTGTACGCAAAAAGTACGGGATTATGGATTAGTAGGGATGTGTGGTAGTGGTGAAATATAACTAGATTAGAAAAAATGAGCATTTCCTTCTTCCACCCACAGCGCCTTGTCTACCCTTATTGTAGTCTCCAACTGTTTTTGTCCAGCATCGAGTCTCTAATCATGACTACTCGGACATTGTATTTGAATCGAGTACTTTGAATTGGCTTTGAATTTGTAAAGGACTAACCAATCTCCTTATCTAAATAAAACTACTATTTTAAAAGCATTCATTTAGCAATATTAGGAAGGGAGATTATACAAAATACCTCAAGGATGAACATCAGACAAAAAGACACGAAGATTATCATAAGTTATCCAATGTTTTTAGAAACGTGTGAGGAATGTAAAGAAAGTGATACACGTTGCACGTAGTTTCTCCTCCACCCAGTTAGTAATCCCGATGGACGAACCTTGAACTGGAGAACACATTTGTCTGCAGTCAGTTGGGGTTGGTTCGTTCGTAGTAACGGTGTAGGAACAAGACGCTGTTGTGGTGTTGTGAAGTGAGATAGATGGATGAAAGAGAGGGTGGTGGAACATCTAATTTGTCTTGATCAGCTTGAACTTCACTTTCATTGAATTTATTTAACACACACAGAGTTTTGGTTGCTTTTTATGCTCCGAGTTTCTCTTTCATAGACATTTTTCAAGTGACATGATAGGCCACTGTATCTCATGTCTCGGAAAAGCAGACAATAGCACGCACACAGGCTGCTGTGAGCTTTAGGGAGGTTTGGTGGTCGAGGTGAAAGTTGCTTGAGTGTATACAACGAGTTCCATTCATTTCTAAGCTGTTAAGGAGAAAGGATAAAGGAATATTAAGAAAGCTAACCTTATATATAAAGTAACACTATTGTGTGTGAATGCGACGATGATGATGATGATGAGAGTTGGTGTTGCTATTCTTGGTTGCATGCTTCAGATTGTGTAAGAAAAGAAAGCCTCTTGTTCCATGTCAGTGTCATTGGAAGACAAGTCATTTTGTACCGTATTATAGAGTCGTTGGCTGAAGTACCTCGTCACTCAGTGAGTTAGTCATCATGGGAAAGACGAAGGAAGAAGAGCGATGATCTGGGGAATGGGAAGATATGGACGAGTTTATATGCACTACTTACTATTTGCATCACATAAATTGAGACGGTGAAAGAGAGGCGCTTTTATGTTCCTTCCTACTAGACATAAACATTCCTTCCGCCTACCTACTTTACTACGAGAGAGCGAGATGCATGCCAAATAAATTTTGGGTGATAGTAGACATGCAGAACAGATGTAGAAGGGTATTGTCGTGTAATATCCTGAGATATGGGAAATTAGTTTGTGAATACTGTGAATGCAACCACCAGATGAACCGAGGAGACACCTGTAAAGGCAGATAAAGTCTTTTTATAGTTTGTAGTGTTCTATAGGTTTTGGTGAGTTCTGTCTGAGTTGGTTTTTATTCTGAAAATCTAGAGAAATAGAATTGGATATGATTTTATATTTTTTGTGTTGAAAGGTTGAGGCTAAAGATGAAAGAATGAGGAACAAATGATTTGATATATTTTGTGGGAAAGACATATTATGGGCTGTGTAAAGACTTCAGAACAGTACAAAGGGTGAGTGTAAAGGTTTGTTGGTGGAATTGTTGGAAGCAAGTGGAGTTGAAGTGGAAAAGAGGGTTTATATTCTTCAGAGATTTCGTTCTCTTTTTGAGCTTTGAATTTTGAACAGGTGAAATATCTCTATGAAACCATAACACGGTTTCCCTTATGAATAAAACGATTGGCTTCTCCAGTTGGAAAGAGGGCAAAAGGGCTATCAACATATTTATGAAGGATTTGGGCAATCAATGGCTTTGTTTCTTGGCGAGAGAATGGGATTTCGAGTGACGGAAATTCGAATTTTATTGAGAATTTGGGAAGTGCCGGACTGGAATACGAATAAAGGGATTTCTAGATTTCGTTCTTCGGCCATTTAGAGCAATGATGTTTTATGATTTTTATCCGATTCGTATTCTTTTCGCATAGGAGACCAATTAAGTATTAAGTGTAAGGAATGACGGTGCATTTGCAAGTTAACTGTGATGGGGTTTTATGGAAATGTAGTTTCTCCGATGATCTGGGTGCCAAATCAGCTTGTGGGAGCACCAAAAGGGACAAATGTTACAATGGAGTGTCACACTGAAGCGTTCCCCAGAGCGATTTCCTATTGGGTGTATGACAACATGATGATACTTACTACGGGGAAGTATCACACGGAAATAGTGGAAAGTAATTATCGGACTCATATGCGACTCACCGTAAGAAATCTGAGGGAGAAGGATTTTGGCAAGTACAGGTGCTTATCAAAAAATTCACTGGGGGAAACCGAAGGCTCTATTCGATTGTATGGTAAGTCATATGTTGTTCAAATTGTACAATATTATCTGATCTGGTTAGGTTATTTTCAACCGCTCTGATATCGTTGTTTAATCATTGAAATCATACAGAAATTCCCCAACCATCAACCCCTGCGAAACCACCTGATTCCGGCAAAGGAGGAAGAGATTCAAGTAAGTCAATCTTTATAAGAGGGATTTTATTCGTATAACTTGGACTTTATGGGCTTATGTGGACTAAGGAACATTAACACATGATGAAGATGGAGTTTGCTAGGACTAAAAGTGGATACTGGAGAGAAAGAGAAGCTAGTCGAGCAGAATTAATGTGTCATAATTTGTATGAATGAAATTAATCCGGGTCTCTCCAGAGTACCAAAGGATTAGGGAAAGATTAGATGACAATCTCTTATCATTTTGTTCACAGCTTTCCCCGAGGGAATTGCTGATTTAACTTTGTCTGATTTACAAGCGGATTTGTTCTTCTTGTTACACTGGCTGAGAAGACTTCAGATTCATATTATGAATTTGCAAGCACAAAATTGTATTGTAAATGTTGTTTACAACTAAATAAGGGAAAGGTTTAAAGAAGTAGTTTTAGAAAGGAAAGGTTATCACATTTGCATGAGATGAAAGGCAGTATGGTGAGGTTTGAGTCTTCAGGGAACGTGTTGGCCTCGTTTTGAATGAACGGATGGCATTCATTTATGATTATTATGTCTGGTCAAATTTGTGTGAGGAGAATTTCGATGTTGTTAGTGTTACTTGACATAAATGACGTGGATTATGATGAGGATGATTGTGTGCTGCCATACAAAACGGGTAGAGAGAGATAGAGAGAGAGAAAGAATCGTCTTGATGATGATTCATTGAGTCAGTTGATCGTGAGGTTGCTTAGTCATTTACTGGAATGATGACAACAAGACGAGATGCTTTCTTCCTTCCACTCCGTTTTGGTTGACTTCCTTTCCTTTTTCGAACGGAGAAGGTAGAGAGACGGAGGGCCATCCACAATCCACCCTATCCGTTCTTCTCCGTAACTTAAGTAGGCTTTTAAAAGAAGCGAGAGTTGGACAAGGAATTATTAATCATATGAGGAAGTGCGGGTTGACATAATGATAAGTTTTGATTATGGCTATTCTTTGTGTGGCTACTGATTTAGACTCTAAAGGAGGCGTGGTGATACTCACTCCCATTCCGAAGACGGAGAAGGATAAGTTTGAAAAGGACCGAAGGGAGGGGAAGCACCGACCTACTAAAGACTCGTCGGTCTCAGATGGCTTCAGTGGGGACACGAGGAGAGGGGCTCATGGTGGTCACTCAGGAGATTCTATCAGAGTTCCCCCAATTGACACTCCCTCTCCGACTGATAGTGCAGGTAGGCGTGGGTTCTTTCCGTTTTCCTAAGTTTCGTATGTGCTAGAATGAAGAGTATTGAATGAAATGATTCGATAATCTTTTGGTGTATTACAATATGAGGTTTTTTGATGAACAGGAACTTTCCTCAAGGGGAGGATGAAAGACTCTGCTACAATTTACCTGACTGCCCTATTGACCATTGCTCGTTTATTCCGTGACGTTGTGTTGGTTTTATAATAAAGACATGGAGACCTTCGACCGTATCAGTATCATCATATAAAACCGAAAGATTCCTACAAAGATTAATATTAAAGACGATTATTCATAAGTGGTTAAGTAATAGAGATTTCTATTTGAAAGCTGAATGGATTATGTAGAAAAGCTTCGCTTGCTTCGGTCTACTTTAGTGTTTAATAATTTAAGTATAAACAGGAAAGTTATTGTAGAGGGCTTAATTATATAAACTCGTGCGCCAAGTTGATGATTGAAAGAACACATTTTCAACCTTTTGTCTTCGTGTGTCACTTTCTACAAAGTGAAAGTCGTCTGGACGGGCGACAACGTCAACCACCCACCACAGAGAATAGTTGTATTGTTTGGTGAAGTTGAAGTGTGTCGGGAGCAGAGGAGAGGAACACTACGTATTATGTAATGCATCTTTTATTGAGGGTGAGGTGCAAATTTCAACATCAGTTGAGTGAAAGTCCCTACCTATTTGTGGGTTTCGTGGTCCGTGGCTTATCCTTTCATCTCGTGGACTTGGTGCTCGATCTCTTCCTTCACCTGGATTATTACATTATTAAAAGGAGGACAGGCAATCGGAAAGCTTTTGTTAATTAGCCAGCTGCTTTATTTGCATATACCTCTACTTACACAGTTAGTGTGAAAATGTGAATGACTTTGGGGGCTCTTTATCGAGAAAATTGTACTACTTGCCGTGAATAAATGAATTGATACGTCATCACATAAGATAAGGGATTTATAGAATTTAGTGATGCAAGTAGGGTGTGATAGGTATTACCATGTAATTTCTGTTTTGTACTTTAATCGGTTTGAACTGAGATTGAACAATTCGTCGTACAATAATTCGTTCTTATACAATTGGAGTATTTTGAAGTTAGTTGTGGGTTATTCGGTTCAAGGCAGAGGGGGAATAAGTAGAAGATTATTGTCCACTAATTCCTGTATTCCCTAGCCCATTGATTAGATATTTGCTCTTCTAATTATGAGATTTACTTTCTCTCGACACTCACCTACACTGAAGATGAGCAAAGAGCTACCCACACTTGTTTGAAGTAGGCACTCTACGGATAATACAATTAACGAAGCCTATATTACTTAATCAGATGCATCTAATTTAGACAATCAACTTATTTATTTAGAAACACGTGTCAGCATGAGTGAAGCAACATTATAAACTGTGCCAAATGAATCAGTAATTACGTATAAATGTGTGCTATATAAATAAGGACTTACTTAACGTGCGAGTTGCATATAATTCAATTGAGTGAAAGTGGAGTGAAATAATTGCACATATACACAGAAAGTTGGGAATTAAATACCTTTCGTGTTGGGCTTTGTGTGCTGCGAGTGATGACGACAATTGAAGATGACGAGAGAAACTGTGTGTGTGTGTGTGTGGATATATAAATGGAGCAACAAAACCCAAGAGTCAAGACCACGACCACAATGCCAAACCACACCAAAAAGCTGAAATTAGATTAGCAAGTGTACATATAGCGAGTTTGTACATTTGGAGGATGAAGAAAGTTTTAAGTGGAAATAATGAAGTTACACTTCTGGGGGTGGTTGCATACATCGATTTAATGTTAATACTTGTGCAGATATAGAACCGAGTGGATAAGATTATATAGAGTGTGAAGTTTCTGGGAATATATGCACATTTGGATATTTTACACGTGTAGAGTTATTATTAGCAACTTTCTCCGTTTTGCTGCAGATGTCTAACTAAAAGGAGAGAATGTGTGGGTATGTTGTATGTTGGATGTGTACGGGCAGATGAGATTTCCTTAGATTGACTGAGGAAAGTAGTTTGATAAATGTATCCCTGTACATGCGTAAAAATTGTAAATAGCTGGGAGAAATCGAAGAAAAATTCGGATGTGGTTGTGAATTTGGAATGAGTGTTAACTTATTTATGATGAGGACCATGTGGATGGGTTAGGCACTTATGGGAGTAGCTCTCATTCTCTATTATCTCCATATCTTGGGTAAGATGCAAGTGAGATTCACAAGAGTCTCACGTACGCAGACACACACCACATGCAATGTAAGTGTGTATGTGTGTGCATCGGTCAAAATTTCTTTTATCATGTTTCTTCAAATAGGATTTAAGGAGAGAGCCCCTCATGACAAAAATTGTCTTGCAATGCGACATCATGAGAAACTTTTTTGTGTAAGGAAGCTTTAAACCATTTGCTGGTAGGGAGAAAATAAGGGAGAGTTTTTATTAACGACCAAATCCAAGCGAGGATTTATGGAATTCAGGAAATTCAAAAGGTTTCTAGAATATGTTTAATACAGAATAAGAGAAGACGAAAAGTTTATGATAGATTAATATTTACTTCATGTAACATTCGGTATTGAGTGATTTGAGGATTCAAAAATACAGTTTCAGTTAACAATTTTTAGTCTTTGTACCAAATCTTTTATCCGTTGTACTTTCTACCTCTATAAAGTGCCAAAATACTAGTGAATTATTAGACTATCAAAGTTTCTAATTGGAAGTTTTAAATTAGGTTAAGAAAGACTTGTAAATCCTCAAATCATTCAATGTCTGATTTCTTGTGTGTGGATATCAAAAATGTAAATAATAATGTACAACCGCATTGATTTCCGTAAAGATTGCAATTAGTTTTTTACGATGAAAGATACAAGTCGCGTCTTAAATATGTGTGTACATAATACATTTACAATAATATATGTACATTCATCGTTGGCGTAAGGTTTTGAGTCCTGATGAGTAGTTTATGTAGAATAATCCACTATATTGTAAATACCTCAAGTTTTATGTAAAGGAGTGTTGTAGAGTAGAAATCTTCTACTGGCCATGTACTATTTGTATATGAGTAGTGTGTCTCAGCTTTCAAATTTGAAATTAAAGGAGTTTGAAATAAAAAATGCGAAGGTTTTATGTAATAATAATCAAGCTACTATTAACATGTAGAACTCTTGGTCTACGTAATTAACTTATTATCGTACTTTTGTGTAAAGTGTGTGTAAAAAAGAAATAATAAAGAACCGCTGATACGTTTGGGAAAGGGTTGTTCCTTCATTATTTCATTTACAA
>JAQGAB010000382.1:0-28737 GCA_034696565.1 Isotomurus graminis | reverse complement strand
GGAAGGTGACTTCACAAACATCTTTGTCTGCCTCGCTAAGACAGTTTTTGTCCACTCTTTATTGTGTTCCGATAAGCTCCAAGTATCAGCCGCAGTGCGCATGACAAAGTGGGAGGATACAAACACCAAGTTACAATCTGCAAACTATTGTGCTTTACCTCCACATGCTCCAGTGCTATTAACCTTAGGGTTTTCCCTTTAATTCCTCATAAATATTGAAGCACTTAGAGCCTGATTTGTGTACAGTATTGCATGCATGTTTATATCAAAGCAAGAAACTAGGAAAAAAAGCTCGTTTAACCATTATATCATTGTCAGTTTCACTGTAAAGCCTAGTACTCAGGATGACTTTCATTGTAAAGTGAAATTGCCAGGAAAATAATTTCATGCAGGGTCATGGTGAAGGTGCTTTCACCGGAGTGAAAAGACATTTTGCAGTCATGATGCCACACGCTAGTACTCACGATGATATTACAAAAACTCTGTCCTTCCCCGCGAATGTAATTATTTTGAATTGGCAATGTCTTGTAGGACCAAACTTAAATAATCATATAAAGCTTATAACTGCTGCTGCAACAATGGCAGAATCATAGTAGGACTTCGAATATCAAGTTTTGGTCAACGCGACAAAAATTTATCAACAAAATACCCACGAAGAAGAACATGCGAATGTTTCGAGTTAATCAGTTCCTACATTGAGGGACAATTAAAGGAACATTTCATAGTGTTTCTGTTTATTTGATTTGTTATTACTCTTTCGTCAGGATCAGAGAAAGTTTTTGCAGGTGTTTTTGTTTTTTTTATTTCATTTCACTCACCCCCATTTCACAGGGTTTCGCGCATACTGAGTACTAAGCTTAAACGATTACTAAGACCTTCTGAATGGCTCGCGTTTTATTTGTACGTTTTTTAAATGGGCCCAATAAAACATATTAAATATTTATTACATCAACTAACTCGAATGAAGTCTAACAATAAGTTAAATCTACTGCTTCTAACTTATTGATACTTCGCACAGCAATAAGACATACATTTGTAACACACGTATTTAAATTCAACGTAAAATTTGCACAGAATGTTCATTTCTGTGGAATATACTAAGATTGAAAAGGCTGTAATCGCAAGAAATAATATAAATACAGTTTGAATGCTTCCGTTAATCTTCAACGGAGCCCATCGGCTTTGTTGAACAAGTTTTGATCGAATCCTTTGTGTAGCCACCAATCGATCCGGATGACTAGCAGCAGATGTTATTTTCTTAACTATTTGGTACACTCCGGTTTCAATCAGCTGCTTAAAACTATCCATAAATTTAGAGTTTCTTAAATTTTGAACATCCCACACAATAAACCCATTAAGTATTTCCTCTTCAGACATTTGAAAAGGTATTTCAGGATAGTGTTTTCGAAGGTAATCAGCATATGATTTTAAATCCTCTCGTCCCTCCACCCAAGCTGACTTTCCACACTGGACAATCTCCTCCTCAATGAGAACTTCCTTATGGTCATACCTGTTTCCCACAATAAACGTTCGGGGAACACGCCGATGCTGAAAGTGTTGCAGTCTCATGATTACTCGTTGTTTATCTTCGATGGCTTGTTTATCCTAAGGAATACAATTAAAGTAAATCACAATAGATTAAATAAATATTTTGCCTCACCTTATAATCGTGTGATTCGGGCTTCCCTTTACTGGAAAAGAACAGCCGTACTTCTATCTCCAGCAAGCCAAAGAAACGGGGAGCCCAGAATTCATACCCTAGTTTCGTGTCCCCCTCGAATGCAAAATTATCCGAGATAGTCGGAAGAGAAAGTAGTGAAAAACATTCACGTTGTTTTGGTCGAAAGTGAAAGTCATCGTACATTGGAACTGCCATGTTTCTCATCCATCCAAAGACGATTTCGTTTCCTCCACGTTCGTTAAAATTCATAGAATCCCACCAATTTTCAATATCCTTCCACGAATAATTTCCCTGCATCTGGGGCATGTCCGTTGGACACGCTATGTCATTGAAGGAGGTCAGGATCTCGAAAGGCAAGGGTGAGTTTAGGGCGCGAATTGTTAAACTTAAGTAAGAATTGGTGAACATGACAGTTAGCATTATCCACCCTATAATCAAAACGCGGACAACGTTTGACCTCTCCAGTGACTTAATCAGAGGATAGCCTCTGTCAACCAAGAATGACGCAAAAAACAAAAGCACTGGGAAACCATTTGCGCTTTTTTTGATGAAATATTTGATATATATTGTTGCAAGGGTCCACAGGACAATCGGACAAACTAGAATAGCCACCCAGGCGCTCAGTTGAAAAGGATTCGTATAAAAACGGAAACTGAGTTGATAAGATTTGTAGCATGTGAGATATGCGAATCCTGATGAGTGTACTACAAAAGGCTGCTCGTAAGGACTGTAAATGTGTAGCGGTCGACTTAATTCTCCTTTGATTACTGGAAAGTCCAAAGGTGTTACTGAATAAATTTGCGGGTTCCAATTAAGCTCTTTGCATCGGAATTCGTTAGTGTAGCTGCATACTAATGATGCGTTTATCTTGAATAAAAGAACAGAAATGATGTACAAATCGGCAGAGTGGAGTTTAAATGGATTCCGTTGTGCCATTTCTGCTGTGTTGAAGTTTCTAAAGGATTCCTTAGTTTCCTTTATTGACGACATATCGACTCTAAAGTATGGAGGTCTCTGGTGAGTGGTTAAGCTATTGAGGGTTATTTGCTTGTACAAATGACAGTTGGTTTTTGGTGACACGGGTAATTCCACACTAGGAATGCAGATGTGAAAGCCTGACGAGTTTATTGGTAGGTACGCAAATACTAAGTTAAAAGGGTCATATATTTCTATGTTAGCTGGAGGCTCCAAAATCAGAACGGGTGTATTGTCTTGTGCCGGGTGCAAGCCGTTAAGAAAGTGGTTATTCCAGTTGTAACAAATTTTGTTGTATACGTATTTGAAAAACGTGTGGGAGATAAATATTAGCTGCAACCGGCATTCATGGCCTTTTGACTTGAATATATTAAATAATTCCCTTTTATAGCCATAGATGTAGTTTGGGTTATATATCTCTTCGGACGGAATAAACTCAATAGAGACTGGGAATGTATATGAGTTTGAAGCCATTGCGGCAAAGTGGTGGGAGAGAACTGTTACGTCTATCACTAGGTGAACATGACACGGGGTTACGTCTTTGAAAAACGAGAGTATTGACTGACTTTCCACATCAACCTGAAGGCTTTTACTTCCAGTGGCAATTAACAAAATGCAGATACAAAACAGCAAATGCTCTTGATGATGCGGCATTGCAGCGGCAGTCGCAGCACGGGGTTCTGGATAGAGAAATTACATTCCTTTGTACAATTATCCTTGGCTGTAGACGTACAATATTGTACACTCTCTTTTAGAAGTTGTTTTTGGCATAGCAACCAGGTTGGTATACACGTTTATCCAAACCCTTTTTAATCAGTTCGAAGGTCATTATTACAAACCTGGAAGCATTGAACGTGTAAAGAATGAGCACAATATTAATGATCCTAAATTAACAAGACAAACCTGAGATACCAAGTGCTTACGTGGCATGAGTTTAATTGGAATAAAGTTGGGATGTACGCCAGTTATGTTTGGTTAATCATAATCATACACACGGTTTGTTAATAACATTGCCTTAGATACCTTAGGTAAACACCAGAACACATGCAATATATAGAAGGAAATCCCTATTATAGAAACCTGCCATATATGGATGTTATTTCTATGGATCATCCGAGTTTACGAACTTGTTTGGTCCCATGTACCCGGCAGTAAATAGTTTAAGCAAGTTTAGTTAAAAAATAGATTTACAAAGTCTAATGGCAGAATTGGACGTTCCGTGCAAAGAATGTTCACCAAATTTTGATTGTACATATATTTAATGATTCACACAACTTTGATCACTTTCTTTTGGATTTTATGCCGACCTACGAAATGATTGAACCGTTGAACGGTTCATGAGATATTGCTGTTTGATTTTTTACAGGTGTAGGGTGAATGCATACCTACTTGTAAGACATTTTTTAGATTATTTGCCTTCACCTCAGAAAAATCTTTATATCTTGGACCACGAAAGTATTGGAGCTGGTCAATCCCCGTTCGGGATCTGGTGTTAATAATTATGACAATTTCTTTGCCACTTGAACACTTAGTGTGAGAGGGGCAATCGTGTAAAGTAATGATGTTTTCAAACCTAATTCCAATCGCTTTTGCTAAGCTTGTGCCAGACTATACAAGTTTTAATCAGAAAATAGGGTTAGGATATATTCAACCGGAAAGTTGGAAATACTGTAAAACGGATTGAAGAATAGGTGAGCCTATCAGCCCAAATTGACAAGTCTAATAATCTTAACGAATTATGTTAAATAATATTCAACTGTAGCTCGTACACAAACGGGAATTCGTTTACTGTTAAGAGAAAAAAATCATTTTTCTTAAATCAATAATATTTGGTAAGTATATGCAAATTAGTGTCCTAATAATTTGGTGACAAGAATAATTTAGTAGTATTGATCTAAAGATGCCTTCGGTAGGCTCAACAGAAGACACATTTTGGAGTTTTGTCGGTAGGAAATTTATTCTCTCCGTTTTGTGACTACGTGTTCTTAAACATTTGCTTCTTCTTCTTACAGTGATAGTATTTAGAAGGTTTCACCAAGCCGACTCGACTAGAAAAGTGAGAAGAGTATGCTTGCGAACAAAAGAACGAATAGTAACACATATTGTTAATAAACTTAGTGTATATTTATTGTGTATGATTTGCCAAATTTCACACAAACCTAAACAAAAGTATTGAACTTTAAGCTAGTAATTAATCTGATGCATGTAGACAAAGAATACAGAGGATCATTATTGAAATGGTGTTTAAATTAATGAAAACACTTATTTTTGAGCCACGAGTTTGAAAAAGTTTAAAGGTTAAAGCAAACACATTGTTTGCTCCCGAAAAACGCCAATAGGCGTGTACTACAGTTACTTAGCTTTAGAATTTTGATTATGTCCTACGGAATGTTGGTGAGGTGGTACCTTAGGTTCACATGGGTTCTAGGAATACATCCCATTCCACTTGGGTTTACTGAAGACTGTAATGACAAAAGCAAGTGTGTAAAGTCGAGATTGCCTCATCAGGTAATTGTTTTTTTGTTTCATATAAGTTAAGTAGAATAAGTTTATTACAACTTTACAATTCATTTTAACCATTCAGATATATTGTGGAGTGGTTTTTGTTTTGAATATGTTTGGAAGAATCGCAATACTTCGATCGAATCTCCCTGGTCCCAAAGACCGTCCAGTTGGATTCTTCTGGTTAGCCAGAACTCTCATCACTTTCTGGTTGCAAGTTTGGTACAAATGGATTGGTTATCGCAAACAGAGGCAACTGAAACACGTTTTACAATTCTTGGAGGTTTCGTTGCCGAAGTGGGGTCCTGCGGAGTTTCCTAGATGGATGGTAAGGACAAAACTAGTACTTGATTAACACAGTCAAATGTTTTTAAAATAAATTAAGGTGGCATTGGTGGCGGTTGGACTAGGGATAATCTCTATTGCTTATGGGCCAGTGCGATTTATCGACAATTTTGTCAACCAAAATGCTACAATTTCACAACAAATCAAGTTTAACGCGGAGTTAGGGAAGTGGAAGTTGTTCCTAAGTAACAAAAGGGTACGCAGCGTCACGAGGTTTAGTGCAAGCGAGGCAGTCTCAGGAGATGACATAGCAATTGCAGTCTTTAATTATGTGATAGGCGTATGCATAAGATGGCATATAATGTTCACGTATTACTTTTTGTTTGTTATTGTTGGATCCATGTGGATGGCTACTCGTGGGTTTTGCAAGTATTTCAAGAGTTCTTTGCAGATTGTGAGTAAAACACACTTGAATCGTAAGTTCTTGGGCGTAGTTTATGATGTAAATGGGCTTAGCGGAAATAACATAGGAAATATCGGATTTGAGGAACTCCAAGGAAATTTCTTGGAATTTAAAGAATTCTTTAAGCAGTGCAATGAAATCATATGTAGCTTGATATTATTGTTTAGTGCTGAATGTATAATGGTCTATGCTATAACTTTGAACGAGATATTTCACTTTGAGGGAAAAATTGATCAGTACTTTTTGGTATTCCGTGCTTTTCTGTGTATCGGTGTCCTGGGGATGAGTGGAGATATTGACAAACAAGTAAGATAAAAATGTTTTAAATTAAAATGTGTGATAGTTATAACATAACTTATATTTGCAGATCAGCATTCTCTGTACGGCTATAGGCGATGAGTTGGGGACCTGTGACAAAATTCTGCGTAAAGATTACAAAACGCTTTTGAATTTTGTGAAACAGAGCCAATTAGGAGTATCTGTCTGGGGTTGCTTTAATTTGACCTTCTCGGGTGTATTTGAGGTAATTCGGTTATAATGAATTATATTTTTTATACCATTGGGTTATTGGGTATATTAATTCCGATAAATGTTGATGTTGGTCTTTAGATGTTAGGAGTTATTCTTACGTACTACTTTCTTGTGATGGGGAAAGATAAACATATTTGGAAATAAAGGATTTAAATTTACGTCATTGCTATTAAATTCAAAGCCTTGGGAATTTTAAACCACCCCATGTACACCTGTTTGCTATGCATTTGAATTAGTTAAGATATTTATCAACACAATAATAAGAGTGCACTTTACTCTGCCGTTTGTTAGAAGTAGAGTTGTTCTAAGGACTGTTGTACAGGGTTATCGAAAATTTCAAAATATGTTGATGGGGGTTTGTGAGTAATAACATGTTGTGTGTTACATTTAAGTATTTCATCGAAACCAAAATGTTTTCCTTGACCACTCCTTGACCTTCTTTTATTGTTTAATTTACACCCTCAGGAACGATTACTTCAGAAACAAGTTTGATGTCTTTGACCTGGCGTTCACTTTAAATTTCCTTATGATACTTCTCAATACTACTTTTAGCATTAGCATTACAAATCTCTGACCTAGAGGACCCAACTTGCCTTTAGAGTTCAGTTCTAATATGATATTGTGAGTATTTCTCTCCACTATGATTTCTTACCCACACAATTCTTTGGACCAGCAGAGAATAGAAGGAAAGCGTAAGGATGTTGTCCACTGGAGTTCTCAGCAGTAAACCGTTCAGGGATGAACTTCTCTGGAGACTTCGAATACTTTTGGTTGTAGTGGATGTGATACACACATCAGGGCTTGAAAAATGTAGACATCGAGCTGGTTCACCCGGTATTATTGAGATTGAATTATTGAGATTCAAGTCGATTTTGGAAGCAAAAGAGGTTTATTAATTGTTCAACTTTAACTAGGTAACATTGCTTGTGAATAAGTACATGTTTTACAAACTTGTGAAGTCCTATAATTAATTTCCCGAGCATAATGTGTGTTATGTAATAAAAAATTAAGTACCTTCAGATATACATTTAAAAGTTATCATTGATTAAATCTGGTCTAGTGATTTCGGAATAAAATACATTTGACCTTTTGAATACTGAAGACTGAATACTTGTGTTTGTGAAATACAAGTATATTACAATTGTTACAGCTTATACCTAAATATATATAGATAATGCCACATGATAAAAATTCCGTAATTAAAGTTACAATTAACTTACGATGAACATTAGGAAATCCATATTCCCACAAAATGGACTCTTGTAAATGTTTGTATAAATCTAGATACTAAATCACCCGTTAAAATATATTTCGATTGTTGAGGACATTAATGACTATTCGAATTTGCTGGCAGAGTCGACCACTTTCTAGTGACTCTCGACACACTTCTTCTTAAGCTCTTTCTATAATCAGGCACAGCATAAGCGTAGATAAATGGATTAAGACAGCTGTTGAAGTACCTTAACCACGCAAATACTCGGAAGACATGAATATTTACATAATCCAGTTCAACTGACCTGACCAAGATTAATGTAAAATATGGAAAGTACGACACAACGAGCACAGCCACAAGGAAGAAAAGTCGTTTTGCTAATCTAATTTGCCTTTCTTCTGATGTCAATTGATCCTTTAGCTTTACAGGTCTTTTCTCAACTTCAACCTTCTTAGTTACACTATCAGGATCATCTCCGTTCTTGTTAATTTCAGCAGAACCCAGTTGTAATATCTCTGAAGAAGTTGAACTTTCGTTGGTATCACTTTTCCCCAGCTCCACATGCGTCCCTGCCTTTCCTTTCTTATTCATGTGTTTCGACGCAATTGAAAAGATCTTCATGTAAAGCACTGCCATAACTGCTAATGGAATATACAGCACAATCATTGCTCCAAATATTGCAGCCCAAACTTCTTGTCTTAAGTCGCACATCCTCCAGTCCCTCTCCCTTGTTGGTCTGGTCCATGCAAACGCCTTTAAACTCGCTGGAACTCCTGCTACAGTCCACAAGACAAGCAGAGCTCCTCCAATATTTCTCTGACTGAATATTTCTCTATGTCTGAAAGGATACTTCACTCCAACGTAACGATCAACACAAACCATGCACGTCGATAGAATTGACGCAGCGCACAGCCAGAAGTGAAGGAAGGTCCAGACTGTGCACCACCCTCTCCCGAACATCCATTCCCTAGTTATGTCGACGGTAGCTAAGAACGGCAGCACCACTATTCCCACAAGAAAGTCAGCCATTGCCAAATTCGCAATAAAGTAATGCGTGGGAAGCACTCGTTGGGCAGATTTCCAGAATCTTTTAGAAAAGTCGTACAAAACAAACAAGTTCCCGAAGATGGTGGTTAGTATCAACAGTCCAAGGATTGGCGAAAGTCCATACACTCTCCATGAATCCAACTCACTTTCTTCAAAAATATGTTTCTCGTGGGTTGGCATGGCTTTTATTTTATGTAAATAGTTCCGAGTTAAAAAATCCTTTGAACTCCAATCTGTGTAATTAATGAATACTAATGGCTAAGTGAATTATAACTGTGACTGTATATTTTGCTTTACGCCCAGTAAAATTTATTTATGTCTATGAATAAGCACAAACAACAGACACCTCCTAGTTTTTCCCCGCTTTGCGGTGTTATAAAGTTTTTTGCGGTCAATGGAAATTCCGGTAGTACACACACAGGAGTAATAACAACACAAATTGACTCAGGAAACCCATGAGTAGTGCGTACCATATATGCTTCTTAGAATATCCAAGGAAGTTATGTACATAAACATGAAGTTACTAAGCAAACATTATATTTGCAATTATTCTATTAAATATGCTCTGATTTCTAAGAGTGGTTTGTTAGATCAAAATAGTAATTAGCTACTTTTACACATCACAAACAAACTAGTAAGCTACGTTGATTTCAAGTCCTTGGCATTGACTTGCGCAGAAATATCGACAGAAACGTAAATGCGCACACTAATTGAGGCAATTCTTTTAAGAACATCGTTAAAAATCTCATATTTTACGTTTTCAAATTCATCATGTAACACTAGTGCTTAAATCAAGTATGTTGTTTTAATGTGCACTGAACTGTCAATTCAAACATATCCAAATGTTTTTGAAGTTGCAATCAACAATGTTGCTTAATAAATTAGAGTAGAGTTTTTATATAAAACTGGTGTACATTTGAGCTATCTGATATTGTAATATAATAAAATTAAAATGTGTATACATTTGTTTGGTTTTAGTCATTCACAAGTGTTTTTTTTCACATCATTTTAGAAGTTAACTACTTTCTACATGGCTTAACTTACACACGGGTGATAAAGCTGGCTCTTAAGTTATTCACAGAATACTTCCCGTTTGTAATTTATGGTACAAGCATCACTTGTTCATGTTCATACAAGCCTTGTAAAAGAATTATGAATTACGCACATCCTGTCTTGTTCCAAGTCCTTGACACATAATTCAGACCCGTTATTGTTTTTTAAGAGGAAGTTTGGTACGTATAATGTTTATTATAATGCAATACTAATTAAAACTACACAGACTGCTTTGTTTCTTATTTGGTTGAATTATAAAACTTGGAATTAGTAGTAAGTTTCTTCCACGTGCAATGAAAGCCATTATTAATAAAAAACGTTATAGATAATTAGCTTTGCATGATAACAGGTTTTGCATTATGGAAACAATAATTGCTGCTTAATTTCTTTAAAATGTGTAGCTTTAACACAAATTTAAATTTGGTTTAGGAAAATTGATTTAGTAGAGCTGTGTAAGTATTTATAATTGTATATGTTATTGAATATTTCATGAATTTGTCTTGTAAAATTTTCTAGAACTAAAACTGCTCCGCTTATATAAAGGAATTGTCAAATCTTACAAGACGACTAGATCAGTAGAGAAAGTTTAGTTGACAGGATATGAAAATAATTCAAACTTGCAATCTGATCAAAACCATAAGGAACTAGAATTTAAGAAGAGGAAACATTTTAAAACATTCCCTGAAATACACACTCATTGATAACTGCCATGTCCGCCAAATCGCAACCTCAGCCACTTCTTTTTCTCCTGTTAGATATGGTCGACTTTATGTACACTTTAAGTTTGAATATTTATCCGATGCCTTTGCATTGGGACCTGAAAAAGAGAAGAGCCTATCTAGTTTCAAGTCCTCAAACATATTTATGGGAATTTGTGATTACATTAATCTTCTGTACAGCTTTCATTATTCCTGTAATTTGCCTTCTTCTGCAGTCTACATCAAATGGTCCAATTACTCTTCTAGAAAACTTTATTTTGATAATCCTGTGCCTCCTAGTCATACAAATTTGTAGCTTTGGTTGGTGCAACAAATTCAGGTGCAGGGAGGCCGTATTTGCTATCAACAACTTGCTGATGCTTGTAGACCAAATGTTGTTACGTAAGTTGATGCATAATTGATTTAAGGTTGGTTTCGTACGTAATTGGTTTTTCGGTTATATTTAGGACATGGAAATTTAAAAGGCTCATTCAAACCTAAATGGCAAACGCTATTGTACTTCGTTCACAAATGGAGCTTCTATATATTTATTGCAATTCTCCCATTATTTGCTGCTGGAGTTGTCTATCAAGCTCTAGATCCCGCTTTTCACTTCCTGAATATTTTGATGTTGTCAACAAAACCTCATTTTCTTTGGAAGTTGTTTTGTCTTGTTATGCGCTATCTTATAGTTTGCATATCAATTCTGGAAGGGGTAAGGCTTCTCTTGTTAACTTGTGTTGCTATAATAATTCTTTTATACTGTATGAATTTTTGTGTTGATATTATAATCAAGAACCTAGGATCAAATGAAAAATTAGTTCTAGATTATGCAATGTGCTACATTGAAAATCAATTAGTGGTTAGATGTTGTGATACGATTATCAAGGTAATCGTGTTTGTGTACATGGGATTAGGACAATGCACTTTAGTGATGGCATTGTTAGGAACATTTAAATTGTTTGATAAGTTACCTATTTTTGTTTACTTAATCTTTCCACCGTTTTTAATTGGAATGATTGTTTCGATAATTATGCTTTTACCTGAGGCTACCAGATTACACAGTAGTTGCACCAATTTACTTTGGCTCTGGAAACGAAAGGCAAATAGTCATCGGATACTTCGGAATCTTCACCAACACGGAGGTTATTCCGCATCTCTTTGGATCAGAAAGCTAAATTCATTTGGACCAATTAGATTGTACTGCGGTCCATTTTTCTATCTAAAGAGCGGAACAAAGGCCACTTTTGTGGCTTCTGCGATGGATAACACATGCACTTTTGCGCTGTCGTTCTGATACGACATTTGCCCTATATCATATCCAAATAGCATCCTCCGTTAGTTCTTATTGATGCAATAAAAGTTTTACTAGCGCAAGATGTAAGTTTAATATGATTACGCAACCGATATTGTTTCATTTTGCGTGTAAGTCATGCATGTATTAAACATTTAGATAGAAACTCAACTATGTATAGCAGTCGTATTTTGCAGTTTGAAGTGATAATTTATCTTTGCATTAACAAATACATATAGCTGAAGATTGATACATACCGAAAAAATAAAGAAATATGATCAATTCTCAAAGCGAACAATTCAATTGTTTATTCAAAGAAATTGAAATGAAACTTTATAAATAATATATATTATATAATGCAACCGACAGTTGACACACATTTTTTGTTCGTGCATAATTTTATGATACGATGATTCATCAATGCCAATCCTATAAATCTGTTGAATTTTAAGAACTAAAGTACAAAGCATTCTTTTTCTTAAATATATATAATTAACTATTGATCCATGCAGTTTCAACTAGCTTAAATAGTGATTTGTGAAATTAGATAGTTCAAAGGTAAAATTACGATTATATCTTATAAGAACTCGTCTACTAGTGTTCCAGGTATTGCACTGTAATATGTAATTAGTAAATACATAAACTCTTTACACCTTTAGAAATCCACTGCAATATTTAGAACACTTCACAGTTTAAAATATCCTTGACACGAAAGCTACGTCCGTTTTTATTACCAAGGGAAAAATTTAGTAAATATCCTATATGTCAACCCAGTTATTAAATTACAACATACGCTTGTACCACATATAAAGTAAAGTAACTAAAATCAAGTAGGCTTTGTAAGTTTCCAGTTTCAGTTCCAAATTGATTTACACACTCATATTTATATATCGCAGTAATAAACATTTTATCACTTCAATTTCCCACCAAATATGCTTGTATTTTATGTAGTCTAATCTTATAAGGAATCTTAATACGGTTGTTAGGTGAACGTTTAAAGTATCTATGTGGTGAATATAGCGAATATGTAGCCTATTACTATTTACTTGTGATACAAAGCACTTCTACAATATGCCAGTAGAAGTTTAGTGCATGTTTGTGATACGTATTTCCAGTTCCACATAGGTCGTTCCCAAACAATAAAAATTACAATTTCACCTATTACACAAATAAAAGCTACAACACGTAAAAAGAAAAGAACCATCAGGTTTCCCTCTAACTGCAATCGCCTAGGTATTTTAGAAATCGGTGCATAATTTGTACTCAAAATATTCCTCCACAGACCAGGAATCCCTGCGGCTTTGAACCAAAATACCCTTGACACAAGTCGAGGATCAATCTATCGTTGAAATCTCCAACCGAGTTCTTGGTGAAATAAAGTTTCCTTTCCCACAAACAATTTTCCCCAATGCGTCTCTTTCAGTTTATCATACACTTTCAGAAGAGTTTCTTTTGTGTGTACCCAAGCCACACGGTTACAAGGTGACATGACCTTTGATATTGTTTTGGATAGTATTGGCATGGAAAATTTGTTCGAACGGTTATGAATTGTACGC
Source organism: Isotomurus graminis (assembly GCA_034696565.1). Taxonomy (NCBI): domain Eukaryota; kingdom Metazoa; phylum Arthropoda; class Collembola; order Entomobryomorpha; family Isotomidae; genus Isotomurus; species Isotomurus graminis. The sequence goes on along the minus strand of JAQGAB010000382.1, from coordinate 15,439 downwards.
TACGGTTGAATATACTTTACGACTCTCTGAAACATCCGTAGTGGAACCTGAAGCTTACTTGATTTACCCATTGCTTAATGCTCTCATATTTTGGGTTCGATTTATACCAAAGCATTTTGTCCATATCTTAAAATTCCCGTTTAAAATGCTATCAAATGAGTCATACGGGATGATATCAAATGACGCACCGATCTCGTCGATATTTTGACCCCTGTACGCATTAGACAACACTATTGACATTACCAAAAGCAACAAGCAACTCAAGGCGTACAAGGTTCGTTTTCTATATTTTCTAGTCGCGTGAATCTGACATTGCTCAACCAATAACACAAATCCCATTAGAAATACTTCAGAGTCTTTCTTAATCCAAGTAAAACTGTAGTCACTCGCGATAGAAGACAGCACAAGTTGCCATATAAAGAAAAACAGCCCAAATAGTATCCACGTTATCCCATCAAATACATTTACGAAACCAGACACCGACAATAAACCTAATTTTGGTATTCCACAACTGATGAATGTAAACTTTTCGAATCCTTTTACAACAGTTGAGTTACCTATCCCTTTAGTAAGAAACAATCGGTTTAGACGGTTAAACATCTCTTTCCTTAATTTATAAAGAATCCTTGGGTTATTGCGACCCACATTCTGGTTTTGACAAATATATTCATATTCCATTTTAATTGACACATTAACCGAAACTGCATTTAAAAGCCCAATGGTTAGTAAAGTCCCATCCAACTCGTCATTTGAATTATCCCTTTTTAACCTTAAATATTTTCGAAGCGTGAAATGTTGTATATTACTAAATTTTAGTTTCCACTTGCTCTTGTCCCACCTGCGATGATCATGATCAGTTTTACAAATAAAAAATAAATGTAAGGTCTCAAAGGGTAAATCACACATTCGTAGGCCAGTTATTATTCCACTAGGAACTTTTCTCTTGAATTTTACAAGTAAAATCTTCCTGGAAAAGATCACGTAGTCCCCATACTATTTTGGAGAGTTGAAGGGACTCTTAAGTCTGTGGTATCTTCAGTAGCAGGCCATTAAGAATACAGACTAACGTACTGTGTGATAATAATTTATTGTTTAGTCACTTGCTGTTATCTTGGACTTGAATAACATGATAGATATTTCAGTAACATCAGCTCCCTTTACGCTCCAATGTATTTGAATCATTATTATTATCTCTGATCCTATTATATTAATTAAGGTAGTCTTGAATCTTTTTTCTAGACGGTTTTTTACTTCTAAGCACATTTTTGTCTCGTCTTAAATTATTTCTGTGATTTGCAAGTCTCCTGTAAGCTTTACGAGCAAAGAAATTCCACTAACACTGGATATGAAACAGTAGAAAAGCTATCAGGACAAATCTTCATTAATCCCACAGATTTGTTTCCAATACATCAACCAATTTAATTTGACTTTACATGGGAGAACGTATTGGTGAATTCCTGATTCTGTACGGACTTGTCATACACTTGGATGAAGTGAACATGCGGGTCACTTAAAGTTACCCTAAAATTTGTGTACACCTTATAATGCGTTGATTCGAGAATTCTCGGAGTGATTGAGTGTTTTGGGTGAATACAACTGCAAAGTGTCCCTCAGAGGAGCTATTCCGCAAGATGAGGTACATTGTGGCAAGGTGATATAGTTTCCCTGGCATTATTATACTTTCCTAATGCACATGAAGTATTCAAGGGTAATAAAAAAAGAATTCAGGGGCATCTACACCAAGTAGAGAGAGATACCCTGGGCCGAGGTATTTAGAGAGAACCACCACGGTCCTCCGGCTATAAAGCTGTGTTTGAGAGATGAAACATGAATTTCCGAAAGATTAATTGATGAGCATTTATCATTGGAGATCGGTATTGGAGTATAAGTTAGCATTAGAGTCCCCTGTTGTTTTGGCGTCCGTGTTTTCTCAACTTGAGCCAGATGAGTGTGTTGTACAACCAACTGGCTTAAATTCTAGAATCGCATAGTTTGAGAGCCAAAGTGTTCTCATATCGGCGAGGCGTTGAAGCGAAAATGATCTTATCCTCCGCTTCAGTGGTTTGTTTTCAAGCCTTGTACAAATAATCTACGTGCACTGTGTATAGTGAATACCTAAAATAAGTAAGGTATCACAGGTCCACCATTTCTCACCAAAATTAACATTGAGTCTCACTCACTCCTTCTCTCCACTGGATCAACTCATTATTATACGAGACCCAAAATCCACTCTTCCAGTGTGAAATTATTATTATTGCTGAATAAACCGAGGGCAAATTTTTCCAGTGTAAAGTGTATAGAGATCTGCAGAGGGCGATGAAGAACAGAAGGAATACTCATTTTGTCTGAACACAATTTTTTTCCATTAGAACCAAATGTACTTCAGAATGAGTTTCTCCTGAACCGTTTCTGATGTTATTTTATTTCAGGAAATGTGCATTGCTTGAGGGAATGTATACATGGAGGAATGTAACTGAGTTAGGCGTGTGGCTTATACACACACATTCATAGAGAGGTTTCTTATTGAGAATGGGACGAAAACTTTTCTACATCTTGCCACGCGTTATGTCATGTTACGAGAGTAATTAAATTAGGAAAGGAAACTTTCTTAGAGGAAACACAATTTCTTCTCGTGTGTAACTTTGCCAGGTAGATGAAGTTTACTGGGAGAGAGAAGTATTACAAGAGATTCAGGCAGAGACTATTAATGTTAAAGGACTTTTTGGTCCTTGGAAGTGAGTACATGATGGAAGATTGATGGAAATGGAAATATGGACGTAATTGTGTGATTGTGTAATTGCTGCTAATTACACCTTGTGGAATTTCATGTGAATTAAAACTTTTATTTAATCTTTCCTCTGTCAATTAGAGATAGTGGAGTTTTTCATTATTATAAGTAGCGTGACTTATGACATATGGAAGTGTTTTGTATGTCCGATGCAAATTTTGGATGTTGGATTGTGTGTGTGGGCATTATGGACATGGCTTTCTCTTAAAAAGCTTATAACACGAATAGGGATTAGGTAAAAGTTAAATGGAAAGGATTTTAATGCTTATCGCGTGATAATCTGTAATGTATTTGGTTATTGAGACGTGTAATGTGAAAGTACAGACGGTGCTTTTACTATATGATTTTAGTTTTAGGAATTTAGAATATACGTGCATGTGGAATTGTGAAGGTATTGATTCAATAGTTAATAAGAAGTTGTTCGGCCTTTTCTCATGTAATCACCGGAGGTGGAATGTTTAATTCTTGGTGCTTGTTCTTCTTGAGCTCTTCTTGAGTGGATCTCGATTCTCATGGAAGACAGTAAGCATTTGAGGCTTCTCACCTTGTTTAATGTAAGTGAAAGGAGAGTTCTCAGTTTACCCCAGTGCAGGTGAAAGCTATTGATTTACATTGGGTTTTGGATGTCTGTTCGCAGGAAGATTACGCGAAAATGATAACCCTAAGTAATAAAGGGCTGGGAGAGAAAGGAAAGTCGCAGAAGAATCCTAAGGGTCCAGGGAGCCGGAAGAAGAACAGGGATTTGGTTAAGAAATTCAGGAAACTAGTGTTCCCAGACGATGGGAGTCTATCTCCAGTACCCGTGGAGTGGAAATCTAGTAGTGGAAATGGCCCTCCTTTGTTTGATTATGTTTGGGGAGACGTTTTGGAGAAGGAGGTGACAACGGTGAGAAATAAGGTTCGGGAGAAACATTCGGAAAGCACTGTTGTGTCAGTGGCACCCGTTAAAGGGAAAATGGGAGAGGATACTGGCCATGGGAAGGAAGGTCAGCTTAACATGAAGGGAAAGAGGAGTTGCATTAACAGAGGACTTTGGTGGTGGGAACCCCCAGAGGAAAATCTTCCATTGGACTTTTGCAGAGACACGGTATGTATTTGGATTCAAAATGAATGTTGGAAAAGACATTTATATGATTTATGGACTTGGGTGAAGAGCTTACATGGACTAAAGTATATCGGGCAAACCCACCGGCACATGTCTGAAAGGTATAAAGTTCGCTAGACTTGCTGATTAAATCTAAAATGTTATCCAACTCATACCCGCATTAATGTCTTGAAGGATCTTCTGGTTCGTGGCATTCTTTTTCGGTCTATGCTTGGCATTCTACTTGATAAGTGACGTGTGGATTAAGTACAACACAAGTCCTATAATAGTCTCGTTCCGGTCAATTGAAACTTCTGTAGATCAAATTCCGTTTCCAGCCGTAACAATTTGCAATATGAATAAAGTGTTGAGGTCCAAATCTGATGAATATCTCAGGTAACATTCTGAACTTGATCCTGGTCGTAGGTATTAATATTTTGTAGTCTTCATAGACTTGTAAGATGATAGGGTTGTCTTGATAATTAGACCAGGAGGAGATCCAGAGAATGCATACTACGTTGACCATGTTTGTAGCACGACTAAGAGCTTCTCTAAGCGGTTCAATTACACTGACAACGAGGAAAGCTCCAAGACACATGATAATGAAGAAGGCGATCCGTCTACAGATCAGATTAAGGAATGGACGCAAGTCAACGAGTTTCTGCGTAAGGTAAAGTTTCATCGTATGATTTAATCGATTGGCAGTTAAAAGTCATCCAGGCCGATTATATTAAACGTGGATTTTGCTTAGGCTGCCCAAAACTGTTCTGACATGATTCCGCTGTGCATGTGGCAAGACGTAAGCTGGGTTGAATTTCAATTGTACTGTTAGTTTGTAAACTTCAATGGGACACTTACATCCACAGGCAATTTTCAACTGTTCGCAGCTCTTCAGACCAATTGAAACAGAGTACGGGAAATGTTGTGTAAGATTTACATATTTTGTTACACACATGAATAATTAAACATGAATGGAAACGAATATCCTGTAAATTATGGGACTCGTAATTGGGTTTTCTGGTTGTTGCAGGTGTTTAACATGGTTCCGTTGTCTCTGCTGTATTCATTAAGGTAATTGATACCGACAACTTGTTACAAATAAATGCATGCATGTACTATAGCTAAGAACTGCTCCATTTCCAGGAACGATGAGCGTGACAATGAGAAAGAAATCGAACAATGGGAGCGGTGGAACATTGACATGGATGGATTTCTCCTCGAGCAGAATTACCCGTATGACTTTCCTCGACATCAAATGCAAGCCGGGAAATCGTTCGGATTGTCATTCGTGTTAAACCCAGCATTAAATGAGTACTTTTGCACGTCATCTGATTCTACAGGATTTCGGGTAATCGTAGTATTTACTTTACTCACAAGTAAATCATTAAGCTGTAGAATTATTAAGCGTTTTTAGCGTGTGGATGTAATATTGAAGCCGTATACTAACAATATTACGTTTACTTTTAGATGTCAACTCATTTATCCATTGATTCGTCGCATGTGACAGACTTCGGCATTAGCATTCGACCAAAGGCCGAGGTATTTGTTAGCCTCAGGCCGGAAATAACGTTGGTGGATCCGACTATTTTTAAGTTCCCTATTGTAAGTAATAATAACAAATCTACCTACTTTGATGGCTTACTGGCTCGTCTTTGCTTTTTGTTTGGACGCAGGAAACTAGGAATTGTTATCGTCTGGAGGAATACTCTTTGAAATACTATAAATACTACACATTTAGTAAGAGTTTACTGACATTTCTCAATGTAGAAGCTTACTATTTATCATGTAACTGTAGGTAATTGTATTGATGAATGTATTGCGAACGAAACATTGCTGAAATGCGGATGCAAGCGGTACTACATGCCAAGTAGGTTTTTGAGCCACGTGTATGTAAAGATGGAATTATAAAATGTACCGTGTGTATATTTGTTTCACAGGGGATGAAACTGAGTCTTTATGCGGAGGAAACGGAACAGGATTCAGGTGTGCTGAAGATGCTAAACGTGAGCAATTGACGATTTGAATCCAGTTGCAGTTTATGCAAGATTAGTGCCTTAAAGTAGCCTTTTTCTGAATTGTAGATAACATGAGTAAGTTTGGAGCAAAGTATAGCTGTAAAATGTGCTTGGCTAGTTGCAATGAAATCGAGTACCAGTCTCAAACGACTTCTACTCCTCTCCAGAAACATATTTGGATGAATAACTTAAATGAGCAAAGTTCCTGGTATGTGGCATAAAGGATTTGGTTTTTTAATTTCAATACTTTAAAACATGCTGTAGTTGAAACCTTGTTTAAATGACCATATGGATAACTTAAGGGCAACGGAGAATGTGAGTATCGTTCATGTATTCTTCGGCCAAGATTCAGTGTATCCGAGAGTTAGGAAGGAACTCTTTGGAAGTACAGATCTGTTTGGTTGGTAAACCAATTATAAAAATCTGTAGACGTTTGTAAAAAAAGCTCATGATATATTTCCTTTTCAGCAAACACTGGAGGATTGATGGGATTGTGTTTAGGATTCAGTGGATTAAGTTTGATGGAAGTAATTTATTTTCTAACGCTGCGAGCTTGGTGGTGCTTTAAGCGAAAGCAGAATGAAAATCATACGCAAGTGGTTGAGACAGAAAGCTCTGGAAACAGAAAAAATCCAATGATTGTAATTTCTGCATCAAAACCTACAGCTGGGACAGGACATTGGGAGAAAGTTTGCAAGGTTTCTGTAAGTCGCAATCCACAAATGAATGGGGAAAGTTTACTGCCAAAACTTACCAAAGTTGCACCTGAATTGGCTTCAAAGAAGGTTGATGATTGCAAGGAGTCCAAAGTTGCACCTGAATTGGCTTCAAAGAAGGTTGGTGACTGCAAGGAGTCCAAAGTTGCACCTGAATTGGCTTCAAAGAAGGCTGATGACTGCAAGGAGTCCAACGTTGTGGTACCTGTCGTTCCAAAATGCAATGAAGTGTCGAAAGCATCATGTCCTCCAAGTTATAAGTCAATTTTAGGGGATATATAGATAGCTTCAAAATGAGTTGACAGGATCTGAGCTTATCATGCCACGTATGTCATCCCCGCAATGCCCCGCATATTGGTGTAGTTTTGCATGCCTTCCTTCTTCTTGTCTAAATATGTTGATTATTAATAAAGCCCAAAGCTGACAGGACTAGGACATGTATGATGTTAGAACTTTTCCTTCGAGCAGTGTTTCTTTATCGAGTGATTATTCACAAGAGGTACTTCAAGTGAATCGTGAGCCTTTAGTATTTTAGTATTCCAAAGAAGATGTGTAGTTTTAATTACGTTGTTCTTACTTCCTAGAATGATCTAAATTTGTGGGTGTATATGAAATAGAATGATACTCATGTACTTAGGTACTATTTATTGAAGTGCTTGCTTAATTAATACGTATACTTACTTAAGTATTTACTTTGAAAATATCATTACTAATCAATCAATGAACGTTTTCATTTTCACGCTGATCATAAGTAATTTCTGATATGATTTCCAATAGAAAAATATCTTATTGTTATCTGTGCGACGAAGAGATATTATATCGGGAGATAACCAGTACGAGATTATCTCATAAGGCTATATTGCCTAAAGAGTAATTTTTAGTCTATGTCTATCTATATCCAAGCTACTGTTGACTGTATGACTGTCGCATGTCATGCCGCACGTAATAAGAAGTTTAGATTACGATGTAATTTCTCCGCTATACGATGCAATTGGCATTGTCTTGACTCATTATAGGGTATTAGAGTGATTGGAAAGTCAACTCCTTTCAAACCCGTCTAAGTCCTCAATTTTAAAATTAAAAGCTCCTTTCTTTTGGAGCATATTAGATTAAATTGTTAACTGGAAGCCCTGTAGAGTGGTATTTAGAATTGAATAGTAAGTACTAATTATACTGTCTATTTATTTTTTGAAAGTACAGTAACCAAAGAACGTACACAAAACACAATAGTAGATTGATAGTGCAAGTTGTAAGGTTATGAGATACCGTTATCGAGCAGAACCACTTATCACAGTACAAGCCAATTAATCCAGATGGTTGGCAATCCTTCTTCTCGGCTATTGGCTGTAATCTATCATTAGGATTAGGTATCGATCAAACTGAGATAGTAAAGACAGTTCCCAAATTACCATTAGTGTAGCTTGCATAACACATATAACCACTTTTTGAGGAAAGTCATCCGACTCTAATCAAGGAGCCTCAACTTTCTTAAATTATCAAGTTGGGGCATGTAATCGCTTACAAATTTGCACTTCGTCCACCTCTAAAAGTGCCCCGTTTGTCTTATAACTGTCTTGCTTAAGACTGGTAGTTTTGTGCCATGCAATATATATTTTCACAAACTTGCTTTCTCCTTACGATTTACGTATCGAGTCCATTTCTAATGGTAGTTCGACCCAATTAGATGAGAATCATGATAAATGGTTATCCAACACACAAGTTGCACTTTCTGTCATCCGTCCGAGTTGACTCTTAAATTGCTTCTTCATTTAGTGACACGCATCGCTTTCATAAACTTTAACTCACCTTGGCAGCTGTACAACTTTTAAAGCACATACAGTTCTTTCTTCAGTGCCTCTTGGTAGAAAACTAAGATTGCATGCAAACGTGCTAAGGTTTTTCCATGTAATATATAGAAATTTGATAGTTTGACTTAAATCAGTGTTGCCAAACAGTAAGTTACACACACACACACCTGACAAGCTGGTCTTTGTGTCTTGTTCTTATTAGTTGTTAATACTGGTTACAGTCATTACATGAAGTAGTTCACCTGTTCCTGTGAATTCAAGTTACATAAAAACCATGTTCTTATAGAATTTGTGTACATAACAATTATTTCAAGTAATCGATCGTCATCAGAGACTGCATTTCAAGTTGATCGGAACATAGTAAGGATTATCAACTGCCTCACTTCCGTGCTTTTCTCTTATGCAAACATAATAGAAGGCTATAAAAAGCTTCGAAAGATGAAGAAATTCTCTGAGGTGGAGAAAGCAGTGAGAAAAAGGTATATTTCTTGCAAGAGAAAAGTCCTGTTGCACTTTAGCAAGGAGAAAAGTACTTTTGAGGTGGCTTCCAGCAAGGATCCAGTTAAGGTCTCGGCAGACTCCTATAAAGCCGTGAGTCCAAGAGTTACAAATGTTTCCGAGTTCGTAAAGAGAAAAACCTATGCATTTCAAGTAATGGGAAATTCTATCTCTTCTCACACACCGATGTTTCATACATATGGAGACAGTAATCATAATCTAATGTCGAAGGAGATCTTGATGAAAACAAGGACAATCTGGATTTTCCTAGAAATTTTTGGAATAAAGAGATAAACCATCCGAGTTATTTTGACCTGAATTCGGAGGAGAGTCTTCCAATGGATTTCTTTAAACAAACGAGTCTACTTTGGTTGAAATATATTGGAGAGAGAAAGAAATTTGAAATTTTGGTCACCTAACTTTTTTAAGCAACCGTTTTTGGTCGTGTTGCCATGAAAGGAAGCCTTAAATCCGTGTAAATAAAAATTCAAACTGATGATGGAAACTCCAACTAAACGCTCAGTATGCGGCAAGGTGGCTACAAATGGGGATTCTTTCCCAGACAATTTCTTTGTTTTAACAGTTTTCCATGTTTCGTCGAATTGTGTGTGCGAATTAAAATACATTCGATGTTTCAATGTTTGAAAGCACACATTGAGCATTAAGAGTGGGCAAATACAGGTTTAGCTGAACTTTTTACATCTCCGTTACTTGCATGAAATGCGGCGTATGTTGAATTAGCTGAAAGTGTCATATAATCAATACCGCTGAATAATTTGTGTAATGATTTAATTCCACACAATTGTGTTTTGAGTAAATAAACATCGTCGTACGTATTTGGAACATTCACGAACTTTTCTAGACAACGTAAAAGTTATTATTTATTTGAATGATAGCTCCAATACCGAAATGAGGGATTTACATTAGTTTTAATGGTTCCATACTTTCTTGAGGTTGATGAATATTGTGTACTCTCAAAATTTGTGGAAGTAAAATAATATTGAAGCAAAATTTGTCTAATAAGTTGTTTAATTATCCGGATTTGAATAGAATTTTGTGTTGTTTATTAGAGTTTACTACATCAATATGCTTTATGATGTGTGTATTGTAGCCAGACTTTCAACAAAAACTGCTGCATCCACGCAAACACACTTAAACGTTGTTAGCCTTACTACTACAAATTAAGTTCGAACAGTACACTGACTAGGTTATAAGAAGAAAAGTTAAGCTATAAATTGAGATCGAATTGCGTGGAGTGAAACGCACAACTGTAGAATGAAAATTATGTGCAGTATTTAAGTATTTAATAAGCAGTATTATCACATTGTGCACATGAAATTAGAAAGAGTCTCACTTACTCAAATAAAGGTTCAGAGTTAATCTGTTCCGAAATTTTAGTGTTTGGTTGGTTCTTCCTCACACAATGTGCTCAAAAATCATCTCGAATGCATTAAAATTTATACAGTTACGAACGGTACTAATAAACACAGATCATGGTATTAAAACAGTTGTGATATGGTTTGAATATATAAGTTTGTGAGTTAAGTGCAGTCTGTGTGTGATGGTGCATTCTCATTGCAAGTATTTCAGGCAGAAGAACAGAGGGACGGAAGGGCTAAAGGATGTGTTGGATAAGACAGGTCCATAAAACATTAAACTATTTATAAACCAAAAGCTACGAAAATCTAAATCATGAACCATGTATCATCATTATACATAAGCTGGATTGGAACAATATTCAGCGATTGACGTAGGGAAACTTGCGAAACTGTAGATAATCAGAAATTGTATAATATATATTTGTTAAGCATGGAATGATAAACAATGTTACACGTGAATGAAAAATAGTTACAGATAAACATCGTACATCAGCATACAACTACAACCTATACATTCTGTTATATGCTGAAATGTTCCCTGCACTGCTGAATGCTATTTTAACCCTTGAGAAGCAGAAATGTTTTCAATCTTTAAATTTTCTTATTCGTATTCTTTATTTTATCGTAAGTTAATAGTTTTCATGATACATTTTTAATTTACAAAATGTTTAACATTAAATCAGTTGTTTTTCTGTTTCCAAATTTTGCTCTAATCTAGGAATTCCAACCACAAAAACTAATTTATAAGCAATTATAGCCATTAAACATTCGTATAATTTCCCAGATTTAATGCATAATTTTTTCGTTCCAAATTAATAATAAACTTTTCAATACTGTTGCAGTTAAGGTTCGAATCATCCGGATCATCAGCACTACAGACCAAACAACTTTTTTCAATTTGTGTGCAATACTCATACCCAATTCCATTGTGAACACAACAAAACAAAATGAAAACAGAAATATCAAGGTTATAAATATTGTGGCAATGTTTGACTTGATTCCTTGTCCCAGAAATTCCTCATTTTCGGTTACTTTTATGTTTGAAAGAATCTTAGAGTGCCAAAACTGTTCATGCCAGAATTGATACAAACCTTGTTCCGTTGCCCGCGCGACAAGCAAATCTACTAATGGGTTAACTCTCTTGTCATACTCAAAAGCTATCGCCCTACTTTCAAACACATCTACACTTTTAACGTAAAACAAATTTCTTTCCTTTGACCGCTTTGGGAGGGCAAAGTCTGCGTTAACCTTCAAGTTTTGTTCAGTATCGATAAACACTGTACCATCACATGATGAAAGAATTCGATTAATTAAGCTAAATTTTGATCTTCCTTTAAGAGTGAACCTATTCTTATGATTCTCTACTTCCCCCAACCACCGCCTGGTTGCAGCAACTTTCATGCGAGCGAATAGTTTCATAAATAAAAGATCAGTTTTCGAATAATTGAACTGAGTTAAAGTTCCCCACTGGATTTCAGGGTCACAGAAACTCTGTTCATATGTGTTGTTTGTTTCAAAAATAGGAAGAAAAGGGCAGAATTCCTGTTCAAACTCGGTTCTTGGTGGGTGTTGTTCAAAGTAATTGTTGTTAAACATGAAGCTAATTTGTTGCTCGAACATGGATGTTCTGCTCAAAACTGTGTACAACCGAATGTCTGAATTATTGAGTAAATCTTCCCACAATCTCACTGGTTGGTTGTCGAAGGGAAGGATTATCTCATTTGTCAAAAATCCTCTGCAGCAATTGCTTAAAATTGTGCAGCAGAAAACCCATAGTACAAGAAGCAAAGATACATTTGCTGACAATTCACTATTTGCTCTAATCGGTTGAAAAACTTCTATTGAAGACAAGAATACTGTTAACCAGGTGGATGAATTCATAAGTGTATTCGTTACAGTGTACGAGACAAGAATAGACAAACCGATAGCAGAGAGTAAAAGTAATAACCAAACTGTTGAATCCAAAGGTGTAATGAAGTAGCTGAATCTTATATGTTGACTTCTTAAACTGTATAAAATAATTATAATATTAAAAATTACAAACCTTAACCACACAGCAACGATCTTAATTTAAAACACAATAGTTTAGCTTACCTTGAACAAGTAAGACATTGATACGAAACTTTGTGAACCAACACCCAGTCGTTTGTGATGTTAATGCGACTTCCTAATATCCTACCGATTTTTCTCACGGTCAGCTCCGGCAGAAATCGACCATAGAATATACGATCGTCCCTCGAAATATTAAGGTTAGAGTAATAATCTTCAAAAAGTAACAGAAATAGTGGAGGTGCTGTGTGTACTTGATTCGCTCTTTTTATATATTTTGAAATGCTTTGTTTAATTAAAAATGCCTCATGGTTCAATAATCTTCGCTCTTGGTAAAATTGGTCGGAAGATATGTCCATTGAAAAAAATGTTTTGACCTAAAAGAAATAAACAATTATTTTAATTGATGATTTTTAGTGTTTTAAATAATGGTAGTCGAATTTGATTTGAATAAAACAGTTTTTGGCCTTATTTGTGTGGTTATATAATATAAGTTCGTCAAAGATAGGAATCCCTGTTCTAGTTCTCTAGGAAATTTTGAGTGGGAAAGGATCCCATAATATTAAATTCTGTTCGTTAGAATGTACTGTTCTCTTGATATCTTACTGGCATATTTTGTTTAATGCCACATCCAGTAACATCCTGTATGTCTCCAAATGAGTTTAAAACAGAGATTAAGAGATAACATGAAGATGTTATTCTAATTATAAGTGCTTGCTAAACTTAATTGCACAGGAGCACATTATTGCAACTTGAAGATATTTTGCGCATTATTAAAACTTACTTTGTTAATCACCTCAAGTAGGTTTGACGGTTTATCATTTTTTCCAGAATATTGTTGATGTCGTAGCAAACGTGCCCCAAATGGGTTATATTTAATGATAAATACGTTCATTTCATCGCAAACTCGATATGTTGGCAGATCGTTATGTTGTAAGGACCATTTGTCACTTATGGTTCGAGCCGGTCTACACCCTTTGCATAACAGTAGTATAGAATGTGGACGATACGTCAACATTGTTTCCTGCTGGAATAATGCAGACTCATTCGTTTCCAACACTTGAAATTTTGAACTTTCCTGCAATGAAACAAGAAAAAAAATGTTTTGCATAGAAGACCTCGAGATGTCAATTAATGTACGAAAATTGTCATCTTCAAAATTATGGTTCATTTTATTGAACAATATGAAAACAATTTGGACACGTTCGCTAAAGCCTTCTGTTTCTTGCGGAACAATATCAACTAGTTTATCAGTAAATATCAAATAAGCATCACAGGTTTCCCCACCGAACTGACGAAGGAACTGCTCGTAGAAGAAAGACGGTGCCGCAAAGTCACAAGTTGGTACTGATTTGGTAGCTGCAGATGTAATGAATGACTTATTTTGATTGACTGAGCATATCGAAATTTGTTGTGGTCGAGTGAATGTGGAACGAATGTCACAATTTGAGAGAAAAATTATATTCTGACGACAAAACTGAAACTGATCAAACACGATTTCTAGTTTTTCAATATTTGGGGCATGATCATTGCTTAAGGGTATATACGATAAATTAAACGAGCCAATTAATCCGAATGATATTAGCATTTGTAAGTAGGTTTGCATGTTGCGACTTTAATATATTTAAAAGACAAGAACTGATCCTGTTATAATGTCCAGCATTCATTTAAAAATGTTATTCGACGTTTAATGTTCACCTGGTTTCGTGTACAGTAGCACTAGTCATATTAGCTTAGACCGCTTGGGCTTATCCGCTCACTTATGTAGTCCGTCCTTCCGCTTGCAGTACTTCATATTTGCGGTTATTATTCGGATAAATCCAAACTTGGCACAACATTAAGACAACTCAAGCTCGTCATTATAATATAGGGTAGTTCAAAATGTATTATAGAGAAACTTAAGATGTTGGAAAAAATCTTTTAAGCGTTTAAACTATATCCTCCTTTTTATGGTAAAATGTTATTGTCACTATAAACACAAGAACTAATGTGTGTTAATTTTAACTATATTTTTACCCTAAATTCATACTCACAGTTAATAACACCCTATTGTTCTTATACATGGTTCCTCAAGCATAATGAGCTCATCTGAGTAGTTTGATTTTAATTCAAATAAAAAATTGCAAAAACTGAGAATTTGCATAATTGACTGGGCTGGGCTATAATAGGCTTCGTGGAATAAACTTTTTCTTTACTGTTGAAACTGCTTACTTGTCAATTAAACTACAGAAAAGGTTATAAATTCTTAGCTCGTCGCAAAAAATTTTTGTGGTTGTTGGAAGTGTCCTTAACTATTAAGAGCACACAAACTCTTTTGACTAGCTTTCACTAACTACGCTTCAAAGTCTAGTTATCAAGAAAAACTTATTACTTAGCTGTCAGATAATCGAGAGCACTGTTAAAAATCTCAAGCAGCTTTCACAAGGTCTTGCAAATTGTAACATTTTTATATCACCAAAACTGGTTCTTATTTTGCCACTAATGACGTCATTTTCTTAATATTTCCAATAATCTGAATTTATAATGTTTTTTCGGTAGAATACTTTGCTACTTGTGAGCCTTCAAGGAAAACGGACTTACCTGGGCAAGAACTCTAAAGAACACCGTGTCTCAATTAATTTATAATATTATGAATCATGCATAATAGTAAAACATTTCCAACACAACTCCGGATACAAGAAGACGAGCGTGGACATGGGAATGAGTAATCGAATCGTTAACAATAAATAACTTTATTTAATACAACATATAAATTTTGTACTTAAGTACAAACCAATTTATTTTCCTTATTTGATTAAATGGAATCCATTAATGTAAACAATTTTGTATTACACAACATAAGTAAACGTATCTGTTAATCTAAGCAATTGAAGACATTTTTTCCAGCATCACATTACTATTCAATGAAATAATTATATACTTCGTTGTGAATAAATTGGTATCATCAGCCCAAGCACCACAATTATTAGATAATTCATAAAGATATTATTTCAAAGACGAAGTCCCAACTGGGGGAATAATCACTACAGTGTCCCATCTCTTTGTGACCTTTGACAGACTTCGTTTCAAACTGTGTCTGTAATCTGGCACCGCATATGCATA
>JAQGAB010000381.1:0-28748 GCA_034696565.1 Isotomurus graminis | reverse complement strand
CAAAAGAATAGCAGAGACTGTGGCATTTTCTTGTTACAGTATGCGGAATACTTGTCCAGACGAAAACCCTTTGACTTCGAACAAAAGCACACATCTTACTTCCGGAAACGAATGATGTACGAAACACTAAAACAGTCGTTGCTGATTACGTGAGACTTCCTGGTAGTTAGACATAAAAACCAATCATATTGGATGTAACTCAGCTCAGTGAATCGTAAATTAACAGTAAATCTCACTGTTCCTCATAAGAAGGCAAAGAAAAATACCTCAGGAAGACTGTTCGACTGAATTTGATTAGTATTATATTCAATATTCACTGCTGTCAGCATGCCTGGCCTATTGTTAGTGAATTCCGCATCTTATTAGCATTTAAGTCAAGAAGCATACTTTACTCGCAATCGTCGCAATCTAATATAAGAATTATTGATAATTCAGAAATCAATTTAAGTGCAATAGCTTCGTAGTGAAGTATAACCTTGTGATATTATTTTGTGTAGTGTCAACCGTAAAGTAAGATCATCACTGTCTCTGTGTCTATATCTCTGTAATTAGTGTAATCCAGTTATTTTAACCTACTTTATGTGAAATAAACGCATCCGAAGTTCGAACCAGTCTTGTCAGTAGACCGAATGACATGGGCAGCATAATTGATATAAAGGTTTATTGTGTTAAAAATATCACACATTTTTGGTTGCAAAAGCTAAACGTAAAAAACGGGACTAAAACTGACGAATAATACTTAAAAGTATTCTGAACACAGTACACAGTAATACTATCTATATCTACGGAAAGGACGTATCTTTCTTTAGCAAAGTAGTACAGTTACAAGTTACAAAATTACAAGTATGACCTAAAAAACTAGGATTAGAAATCCTTCTGTAGTAAAACATAACAGTTGAGATCTTCCATTAGAGGCGCAAAATTTGCAAGCAGAGATTTTTCGTTGTATGTTACAACAGAATTGCGCGACATAAAGTTGAAAGCAGGTAACCAGCTTTCATTAAAAACATGCTTTTCTTCATGACTGTTAGCTGAAGATTTTAAAAGTGGACAGTTATTTGCAACCTTATCATCGGAAGTGCCATTCACAAGCGGATAGCATAGCTTCGATGGAAATAGTATTTCGTTCACGGGTGGAGGTTTTGGTACATTTATCTTGGCTGCAGGGTTAAGTATCGGGTGGGCATTTTTAAGTTTAGAGTGAAATTTTCGGATATGTGTTTTACACGTATCTTTGCCTGAAAATCCTTTCTTGCAAACCGAGCAGAAGAAGGGCGGTATAAATTCAGGATTATTACACATATTTTGCCTTACAGGATGAATCTTTGCTCCAGGATGGCACTTCATTATGTGTCGATTGCAATTAGACTTGAATGCGTAACGGTTTGCGCAAACGGTGCATTTAAATGGGGTTCTCATAACTGTGTCTGGTTGTCGTAAGCGTCGCTTTCCCCTCCCTTGAGGTATTCCATCATCAAACATAACTCCCTCATCTTCTTCTTCATCCGCACTTTCCTCCTCTTCATCGCTACTTTCTTCTTCAAAATCATCTTCTGAACTGTCATTCGGATCCATACTGCTGAAACCACTGTCAGTTCCCGAATTCCCACTACCAAGTCTGGAATCTCTTCTGATTTGGTAAGATTGTATACTTCCATGGAGTGACATAATATCGTTATGTACGTTAATTTTTTCTTTCTCTTCAAATCCTATTTCTACTTCCGGTTCCCCTTGTTTTAGTAACAAGCTGGAAGCTGGAATCTTATTTTGTAGTCTTCTAATTTGGGTACCGTAAATCTCTTGTGTAATGACTTCTGCCTTAACTCCAAAACGAAGAAGAAATTCGTACAGAAAATTATAATCTGGATACAAAATTGACTCTGGGTACTTCAAAACCATTTCCACTAGTTCGGCTAAAGCAGTCTTCAATTCTTCTGTAAAACAGTAATCTCTTACAATCACCACATCCAAACTTGGCATGACTTCAAGTTCTGTAACATCAGCGAACTCAATGTTGTTAAATGGAAGTTCCTCCTCATGCTGAATAGCTGGTTTGAGAACTTCAAGGGAATGCCCCATTTTGTGAGAATCACTTTCAATTCTTCCAACAACACTTCTTTCCAAACCCTGGAATAATAATAAGAATTATGAAAACAAACACAAAAGCTAACACACTTTAACATAAAAATGCCCAAAACAGCTATATACTTTACTTTTTACATATATTACACAACAGCAATGGAAACTTACATCAAATTCTTCAAATTCAACCATCAAATTGGAATGCTCAAAAGGAATTTCAGCTCCAAGGACTCCAAAAAGTTCCCTGATACACCGAACATCGGAGTGAACAAGAATATTGGGATGAAAGGTTGCTGCATTGATAAACATTTTCCATTTGTCAAAAGTTTCTTTGGAAGGTGTTGGAAGATTCGGATCAACTGGCTGCTCTCCTCCAATTTCATCCTCACTGAAATATTCCCAGCCAATTATTATGTTATTACAACAAGAAGGTTAAAAAAACAACCCAATGCACTAAATAACTAAAAGATAAAACTAACCTGAGACCAAAGCACAAATGAACTGGTGGTGGAGCAGACTTTTTAGCCACAACTACAACAGGCAGCTCATCTTTGACTTTTGTCTTGGAAGAAACATCGACGGACGACATGAGAGTTCCACTGGGTTTGAACTTTAAGACTTTCACAGCCTTCTTATTCTTCGTCTTGGTTACAGGGATTCGTACGAAAGGTTTATGCGTGACGCTGACGCTTGTTGCCCCGATGATGTCCTTATTACTTCTACTCCGTAGCCTCATTTTGATTAAACTTATCTTCCGTCACCGTCAGAGAAATTCACTGCGTTATTCTCCATAAATATCCCCATAATCTATTCAAAAATGCAGAGCGATCTTCTCCAACAACAAACCCGAAGTCAGTTTTCCCAGGTTCTTCCCCGGAGACCAAGTTTTTACTTCATATTCCCAGTCAGCGAAGGGACAGATTTAAATGCAAAGGAACACAGGTGAGTGTGTTGAAGACAGCCACGGATTCTTCGAGAACCCAGATTGTTTACATTTCTGTTTTTCATGAGTGACACGTCGGGGTCAAAGTGGGGCATTGGCGAAGAACGGCAGAGGTGGTGGAAGTCCCACCGACTGGCTAAACGCGTGATGATGACAAGCTTCTCAAGCTTGTTTGTTTGTTGCAAAATATTTGAATAAAAGATTCGCGGGGATGAGGCGCGTTGAGAAATTGCATCAGAAATGTATTCACCTGGCGCTGTAATATTGTCATTAAGTATCTTACTTCACCCTCCCGCGTTGTAATAAGTTAATGATTTCATTGCTTAGTTAACTGTGTAATAGGATAAAACCATAATATTGGAACATTCATTTTTTAGAACATGGAGGCGAATAATTTATTTATTTATTGTTTTAAATCTGGGTTGGTTAAAGGAACTATATTTTGCTTCGCTCAAAAAATAGTTTTGTCATCCACCTCAAATGCATCATAAGAGTTTTTGCATACATGTCAGTCAACCATGTTCTTTATTTATGGATTATGCTATTTGTGTTATTATCAACTACGGAGCTGAAGAGAAATAGTTTGATAAGTGAGTGACCTAATCAAGCCTGAATTAAATGCGAACAGATAGGATAAAGTTCACGGATGAGCCAGAATATTCTAGTTTAATGAAACATAAAGTACTTATGCTAATAATAGTGAGCCCTATGGTATACATATCTGTTGTTTGCGAGCATAAGACGCGTGGACTCGTGAAAACAAAATCTCTTAGTTTATTAGCATTTTGTTTTAGAATCGAATGGTAAACTCTCAAAGATCTGTTTTAAATGAGATGGATTGCACGACAAAATTCGCAGAGTTACTGGCATTCCTAAATTCCTAAACCCTGACCTTCTTTTAGTATCGTACTGGGAGTGTAATCTACTGTGCAGACTATTTTTTTAAATTTGCACATCTCCCATACATCTCTTGATCTTTTAGTCTGTCAAGTACCTAATACTTACAATTCAACCCTGGTGGCAATACTGACGATAAGAATCTTACATTTCTTCGAATTGTAGGTCATGAAAGTTGTCTGTAGTAATGCAGATTTAGAATCGCGGCCAAAATTGGTGAAGGTCGGTTATCTTAGATGAAACGACTTAACGGCTTTCCGCGTTCACTTTTTCTGTCTCTCTCTCGTGATCCAGCATTTCCCATTCGGAAGCAATTTAGTTATTCGCCGTAAGCAATCAGGAAATTGAACTCATAGACTATTAATTGGAATATTCATCTTATCAACTGAATATGTCACGCAATGCTAACTGGAAAACATTCACCCTACTAATAAGCAGCTCTCATGGCTGGCTGGAATGGAAATCTCATGTGTCAGGTACCTTCTACTTCTAAGAATCTCACATATTATTCGATTGTCTGAAAAAACGTCCTTTTGTCTGCAAGAGACATGACACAGATAGGGTCGCACTTGGCAAGAAGCAAGCAGGATAATGCGAACTGTGTCTAAAAATATATTAGTAGTAATATACTGCTGTGACAGATGTGGTAGGGTGACAACATTGTCATATAGAAATATGCGTGGCTTTAACATTGAAAATTGATTTGGAGTATAACGATTGAAATATTTGGCTCAAGGATCTTCGACAATTCAATTAAAATTCAAAGTAACAAAATCCATGTCCTTCTCCTTAGTCAGTCCTTCTGAGTATTACGACGACTCTTCCATGAAAGACTTTGTTACAGCAGCCGATAGTGAAGTGTTTTCTGTTTTTGCGAATTAAGGTTTTGTTTTTCATCAGTAAAAGTCGAAAGCAGTTTAAATGAGTCGTAAAAGGTCACTTGTCTTCATTGCATGCAGTTTGCGTTCAGTCTAAAAACAATCTTCTGAATGAGTCGATCCAGATGTACTCGATGTACTCGAACAGACCAAACTGTCAAAGGTTAAGTACAGCTTAGTCGTCATTCATCACTTGGGCACAAAATATTTGCGACAGTGGTGAGTGCAAAATCACAGCCCCTCCCTGATCCCTGCTTGAGCCAAAATTACTTTGCACTCTCGCTTTCATTGTCAACTCATTTCCGGCAGTCATGGTCGTCACTGCTCATGTACCTTCATCTTACATCTTTTAGCAATCAGTCTGATTACCCATCATTTTCTTTTAAGCCTTCCTTCCTACTTTACCTCCATCATAGTTTGGACGGAACTTACTATACAATACACACACGGATGTCGAGTATTCGAGATCCAATTAACAAGGGGCAATCTTGCTTGACACAACATTATCTCCTCTTGTTCTAAGAAATCCATCTAGGTAAGTGTCATTACCTCTATGTTTTAGCACGCACGCCTGACTTCTTTAGAACGCCATGTACCTCATTAGAAAATTCATGTCCTGAACTACAAACATGCATTATGTACTGTTGAAATAGGGATTTGAAGCTCCAGGAGATTTACAATGTGAGCTTTATCATTTACCGTTACTGTTATAGTAATTGATTGGGATAAACAAGTTAAAAGCACTGTCTTAATTTACTTTGGAAATTCGGAAAGCTCATGATCAGAATGCTATGCGTGACACACGAATAGGCATGCTTAGGTATATAAGTCGTATAGGAAGGAAAGAGTTGGGTACAAACAAAAGTAAGATTTTCAGAGAATCATTGGCAAATGAATCTCTTTTGTTCCTCAGATGATAAAATGGTAGGTTGATTCTCTGAAGATTACCTGAGATTATTATTACAATTACATTTCCAGGAATATAAACTTCCTACTTTGACACCAACAGTCAAAACCAATAAGTCTGCTCCAGTTCACAGTTTACTGCGAGGCTAAAGCTGGATGCTGACACGCTACCTCATTCATCACACTTTCGTATCATCACTGACACTTTTTATTGCAGTCAGCAGTAAAAAAAAGTCAATGATCTGGTTGAACGAGATTCCTTCGCCCTTGCGGATTTGTTTGTTCAAATCCCACTGATTAATAATTTGTAAAATGTGCGTGTCTGCGTGTGAGAGTGACTAGCCCATGGCCTTAGTTTCGTGACTGAATAAAAACACAACATGCGTTTCGCTCTTATCAAGGGTTTGGTTTGGTACATATCTCTCTCAATGAGTTAAAATGTCATGATTTTTCCTCATGTGAATGACATATTGTCTCGTTTGTTTTCGAAAGCGTATGTTTTTATCAAAAAGATGAGAAAAGCAAAGATTAAGAGCAAGGTTGCAAATACTCATCACTTGGAGCACAAAACTACAGTGATTAGTACCGTGGACTTTTTGCCAAAGCTTATTTCGTTCATGGTATGCAGAAACACCCACTTATCTTACATGTAAAATAAATACGGAATTAAAATTAGCAAAAGCCACCTTAAACTACGCACTCCACGCATAAAAACTGACTTACTGACGTCCAAAAGCGTGAACTAAATATTATTTAGCTGCTTCCTACATTTAACTTATAGAAAACAAAGCCACTCGTGCAAATTTTTGGTCATGTTTACGTTCATATGAATAACTTTGCATGGACATGGCACTTTACGATCAACTTATCTATTGTGTATCTAGACATCTTTGCTTTACGACATAGTAGAGGGTGTGCATTAAAACCTCATCCAAAAACATTAAACCGTCCACAAGACTCATTCCTAACATGCATCACAGACAACTAACTATAATCCCCTCTCGAAATGTATCCGAAATCAACTAATTATAATCGACTTTACAAATATGTTTTTCAAGCACTAAGTGTACCAAACTGTGGATATCATCTGACTGATTATAATTGGTTATATATTTATCACTCTTGCAAAGCAAAACAAGTACCACATTAATTTATACATGTGGATGGAAGATGGAGATTGTTTTAAACAATCAGCTCAATATTTTGCCACTTCAGCTGCAAAACTACAAACTGACCCTCTAAATGTCCAGAGAGAGTCGAATAAGCATTGTCGTCAACGAGTTTTGTGCATCTGTCAGCATTTATTTAGTGATGTTTGTCCTCATGTAATTGACACAATACGAAATGACTAACTCTCTGCTGTGCATGCATCAACGGCGTGTTCAACTTTTTTTATTGCTCATCAAATCCCTATTTTAAATCGACAACACGAGGGTGCCTAAAAATCTTGCAGAACAAGTCAATGTACATTGCACACCAGTGTGGGACATAAGTATACACACACTGCATCAAGCCCGTGCAAAAAGTTAGCACTTATTAGATGGAAAAGACACAGAGAGGTGGTTGCAGTTTTCCTATGTGTAGTAGCATTAACATTAAATATATTTGCAAGCAAAAGGTAAACGGTTCATTCCTTGATTCCTTCGCCTCAAGAGACTAAAGAGTTCTTACGAACAAGTTTCCATTAGTTGAGTTACAGACTCTCAGTTGACTACTACTTACTTTTGTACGTGCAAACATTTCTGCCAACTTCCTTTCATCCGAATCACTCCACTTGCATACTGCCAATTCAGTTGAATTCAGTGTGTTGCTCATCTCCTCTTTTTGTGACAAAACATCATAAGATCCACCGAGAACATTAAAATCCGCTGTGTGTATAAGTTGTCAGGAAAAACACGCGAGACAAGACTACACAACCCACGAGGGAATAAACACAGGAGATATAAACATCTTCCAAAATTAGCATTTCCACGAACCTTTCCACCAAACAAACATCGCAAGAACCTCAGGTAAACACATTGGCATCAACATCACTTCCCCGAAATCGGATATGCTGTGGGCTCCGACTAAATCGCAGTACATTTATTTATCTAGTGAGATAAGAATATAAGAAGACGAGTAATTCGCATTTCATTCGCAGTCGTCTTTAAGAGACTAACGGATTAAGAGCATCTTGTCATATTACTCCATTGCAATATTACACAGCGTAATATACAAAACTTACACACTTGTCTTGAATCTGATTTTGTGCTTATTCAATTTATTGTTTACACGTTGTTTCATTATTAAGGACACAATAACAATCAATTCTATGAAAAACCAACAAAACATAATTTTGCATTAAAATAGTCGCCAAAACTTTAACCTTTGCACAAGCTCAATGCAAATAAAATTTAATAGTTTATACTCCTTCATAATATTTGTGTTTTTGTGAATTGAAGCATAGCAGCACAAGTTTGTAGCTTGTTCAGTTGAAGTTCT
The DNA here is from genome assembly GCA_034696565.1 of Isotomurus graminis. Taxonomy (NCBI): domain Eukaryota; kingdom Metazoa; phylum Arthropoda; class Collembola; order Entomobryomorpha; family Isotomidae; genus Isotomurus; species Isotomurus graminis. Next base: position 20,561 of record JAQGAB010000381.1, on the reverse strand, counting down.
CACAGAACTTGAAGTTTCGATCGCATCGTCTCATAAAGTCACACACTTATCACTGTGCAGTGATTGACTCTTGAACCTACACAATAGATAAGTTCTTATCGAGTCCTTATATCCACTTCTGTAGCAGAGTAAGTTTTCCTTTTTGCGTGGCATTATTATATGCAGGCATACTTACTAGTTTATGGTTAGATTGAGAGGATGGTACCATATACATGAAACTCTTGACACTTGCTATCTCAGTTATGAGTTGAAGTCTATAAAAGCACGGGAATCGTGTGAGTTTGCTCTCAGACACAAGTTTAACTTGCAGGAAGAAGGAGTGCTTAAAAACTCCGTTAATAGATAATCACCAGTTCCTCTTTGATGCTTAACCATCAGCTTTTGAAATTCAACTTTATCTCTTCTAGTAAACTTACTTTCATTGTTTGGTAATCACACATACATAACAGTACAACCGTACAGGTCTCCGTTTGTTGTTCTCAACTGAAGGAGTCTCAATTCACCTCATCTCTTAGTGTAATCAAAATTACAAGCTCAATTTAATCATAATTTACTTCCACCAGTAACCAAACAAGATTTCTCTTTAATAACCATTCAATTGGGCAAAAAATCCAGAAGCATTTACTTTATTACATTGAAAGAAATTCGATATATTATAGTGCAGTTTTGCCCCACGGGTTAAGGAACCACAGCCAATAAAGGTGAATTTTATTGTAACACGCAAGGCAACCATACACACTTGTCTTTGACTGTCGTACATCACTTTTTAATTTAATATTCAGTCAAATTACATCTCGTGCATAACACGAACAAGAGTGTACACTTTCGGCTTATGTGAACAATTTTGCATTCGTGACGAGTCAAGTGTCCGATAATTGAAGAGCACCTTCATTCAACCATTCTCTTGTTGTTTATTGCAGAAATTTTGAACGGGTCTTTCCAAACCAAAGTCATTTCAAAATGAGTTCTCCTTGCGTAGTCATCAGTCCAACGTACCACAGGAATTTTGATAATCACACTATCGTCGACCACGAGGGTCAAAAGGAAAACGGTGGAGTGCACGAATTAAGCCCAAGTGCAAATGAAATCATGAATGGACCCTTAACTCTTCTCAGCTCGTCTCATGGACCTCAGAGAGTCAGAGTTTCAGTCTTCCGAACATCAGTGGATCACTTTGCTCTTGTGTACCCAGATAACAGGTACGCTGAACTTTTGAGTATGACACATTCTACCCAGAAATTGCAAGCAAATCATTTCCTGTGAATCATCGAATCTCAGAAAACCCTGAGATCTGTAGTAAACACACCTCTGGCTGTATGATCACATTGCATTGCCTACAAACTTTCTGGGACTCTCCCCGAGGCTTCAGCACTTAAGTATGAGTCAATTGTTGTGACTCATTTAGCTTAGCAGAAATCTTCCTAGGGCAAACTTTTTCTTCATGCAGTTTTTGTGAAGGAAGAGTAGTTTAGCCTTTTGATAAAACTACGACACTGGCATTGAGATAGATCTGAGCTTCAATTGTGCACTGCTTGCCTTCCTAAATTAAATGCATAGGAAAACAAGGTCTGCTGTTGCAGTACAGTAGGAGGAATTCCATTTATCAATTGGATACAGATGATCACGATTAGCATTCAAGTCCTAACCAAATAGATTTGTTGACGAAGCTTTGATTGTTCAAACCAAATCAAAGTTGTAAAAAGTCATACCCACGGAGTATAACAATATTCTCTTATTCACTTATGCTTCAGCCTACTTTTAATTATGAATAAAAAAGAAATCGTAAACTGTATTTTGAAACGTCTGACTCACTGTTTAGTGTTTAGTTTAGTATACGTTTATAACCCATCTTCCTCAGCTTGAATTCGTGTGGCGATTATCGTTAAAAGCGAAACATGCACAAAAATAATCAGCACTTGACTGATATAGTGATAATTTTTCAAATAGAATTTACATAATCACACAAGCGAAACATAGGGTTTGTATTTTCAAACGAATATCGTTAGGAAATCCCGAGTATACGAGTAATAATACCTTAGTTAAAGGAATGTTTGGACACTCGGACTTCAATTGAAGCTTTGACTCTTGTGAGCCTGTGACAGTAAAAAATAATTACGAGTGATTGTATACAAGAAATAATTTGGCTATTCTCATTGCGCAATATTAAAGAGAGAGACACAATCACCTTCGTTCGTTTTGAATGCGTCCAAATGTACTTGACATCTCCACAAGTCACAGTCTTAGATTATTGTCAAAGATGAGAGAGGGCCTTTTCTTTGGGCATGTGAATTAAAAAATAACAAGCGTCAATCTTGTTTAAGCTATTCTTTCACACAAGATATAGACGACATTAATTACGAACGTCTAAAATTGCAATATGTTATTAATATCTGTTACTGTGGTAGATTTATCGACACCGCACCACATCGATCTATGACCCGAGTTGAATATCAACAATGGTTGAAATTAGACTCCCACAGGTCCTTGTATTTATAACTCAGGTTTAATCATTCTTTAATTGTGAGAAATATTTTGCCTTGAAACAACTACATATCCCTTGTATCTACGTCAAAAGTAAATTATGGTCAATGGATTCTCGTATTTCTATTCACAGACAGTTCTATACATTTCTATAATAGGGTTCTAATCATCATCACACACTTATTAGTGAATATTTATTCACACGACTGTCACAACATCTCAAACACTTTTCCTTTTTTGAATTCTTCTATGAAAAGGTCTACTTTGAAATATTTTGGGTCAATAAATTCACTTTACCTACTTTTTAAAGGATGATAATCAGCTTAAATGTAAATGCAGTATTCAAAACACATAAGCATCGATGTCATCGCAGTTTCCATTTCTCAACGAACCATCCCTATCTGAGAAAACCAAGGGTTCTCAAGTCTACACGCGTTCATTAATTTTTTTAAATAGCATTTGAAACTCTAATGGCTGTATTTAAATTTTTGTTGTATACGAGTAAACTGTTACAGTACGCATATATTTATCGCGATATTATGAACCAACACAGGCTAAAGTATATTGCACGTTGCAAGCACAAACATTATTTCACACAGTAACCACCTTTGAAATTCTTCGGTATTAATCTTGAAACCAAAAAATGTAGGTCAGTGGCAAAATTTCAGCCACATTCGTGAAACCCTGTGCAGCCAATGGATGAATATTTGCATGAGATTTTTTGACACGAACAGCGATGGTGTGATTAATTTATTCATTAATCTAATAGAACAACAACTACCCAAACAAGATAGCCACCTTTCCAAGGTGAAGTGCACATGAAATTAGAAAATGGTCCTGTGTGAACTACATTTCAGTTATATAGAAATTAGGAATAAATGTTCCAATCTATGTGGGTGTACTGGGTGTAGTGATTCAGTTCAGAATGCAGCTTGTTACTTGAGAGATAAATTGGGCAAAAGATCTTCTCCTTTAACTTAACATGTGTTCTCTTGATAAATTGGTCTATTTGGCGTAGTTACAAAATCGGTATTTGCAATGAGCTGGCAGGGTCAGATTGCATGCAGTAAGCGTAGACTTAGTGGCTCAGAGGGATTTACATCAAACAAGTTTATGTCACTCATTATTCGTTTATTTCTTTACCCAGTTGTTTGTTATGTCGGGAGAAACTACGAATATGTCTCAAGCTATGGAGCTATTCAAATAGACCTTGTAGCCTTGACCGTGTGGATTTGTGTTGTTTATTTCTTTACTTCTTGACTAAACGAGTAATTTACATCTCTGGGGAAATTTTTAAGGCTACATTTTTCTGATGCTGAATTGAGTTTTATTGAGGTTTTGTAGGATTCCATAACATAAACTGAGCATCTAGCATACTCTAAAGATGTTACATACGGTTTGTAACTGTTTCACTATAAAATCCGATAAGCTGACTAGAAACCTTGTTCACATACTTAAGCATTTATTATTTTTTCTAAAGATCCCCTTGCTGACTCGTTTACTTGGACCCGAGTTTTTATGACAAACTAATCACGTTAAATAAGTCAACAGTGACAGTGATTATGAGAAAGGAAACTAACAATAAGTAAAATACAGCTGGGATAGAAAAGATAACACTTTTATTTTCATCACTGACCAACTGTACAACTTCAAATACCAGTGTACTTCTGACGTCTTTTTGTGTAGCTTTTGAATTGCAATTCATACTAGGTATGAAAGCCCCCACTAATTTCATAATTATAGAGTAATTTTATCAAAAGCTCAATTTCATAATTCACCCAAGCATTAAAAAATTTCAATGATTGATGAATTATTTACCTTAGGCATACACATAGTTAAGTGAACAAACATTAGACATGACTGCTGACTGCCAAAAACGTCGGGCATGGAACAAGGGAAACAGATGAAGTAACTTTTATGCTCTGTAAATCAATCTTCACAAAGACTGAAGCATCACAATCATTTATTCGACCTCGTTGCTGCTTCTTGTTCATTGTTGTGTAGTTAGTCTGCCTACTTCTGCCTAACTAATGAGACGAGGGTTATGTTGAGCTGTTCAAGATTGTCTGTCGATTGGCAAGTAATCAAGAGATAATACTTGGAAGACACTGCCCGAATAGCGATGAAGTCACAGATTAGCAGAAACATAACACAAATATGCAATACATTCTTGCACCATTGATGGGATGATTTGAATTGATGTGTCAGGTTAAAACGGAATCGATTCATTCATCCGTGGGATGATTTCCTACATAATTCATATGCAAAATGCCAACCTTTAGTTTAATGAAAAAGCTAACAGTGATTATTATGCCAGATCGTTAGAAGAACCGCAATTGACCATTATTATCATTTTGCATATACCTAACACAGGATATGCCTTGCATTCTACATACATTATCTTACTGCAGGAAGTGCTGATAGTCGTTAGTTTGGGTTCGGAAGTGCTGATGTTTTAATTACCGTTTTTATTTGCAGGCGAAAACTAATAGCCGTGAAGCCTGTTGGATGTATCAACCTTAGAGGAGTAACCTGTGAGGAAACCACTCTGGGCTCAGGCATCAAGGGCTTCACTCTCAGACCGAAGGTAATTTCCTCCCCTAAATTATAATTGCAGATAATTGCAAATAAATTGTCTAAACTACTTTCATAATGGCGATATATAACGGCCACAACTACTGCCGGAGCATTAATTGAATCATAAACATGCATTAATTAATTGAAATAATGGAATGGACGGCTGCTCATGTCAAGAAGTCAAGAAACTAGATTGGGTGCCAAATGCAATTAACGAGATATTCGAGCTATTCATCTCATTGTATGATGTGTAGGGATGTTTGGCCAAAACTTTTAAACATTATCTTGTTCTGTACATCGTAGTTGTCTGTTAATTTTATTGTTTACACAAAAAACGGTGGTTAAAAGAGAGGAAAATATTTATTTTCGTCGTAGATTTATAGAAAGAAAAACGCCCACAAACTTCGTTTCGTTCTTGATAGATAACCCACAATCAGTTATTGTTATTATTAGTTCAAGAAGTGAATTAGGACAGAAACAGCGTTAATGAATGCACTTTCAGTCATCAATCTCGTTTATCATTCAACTAATCATCCATGACAGTTCCTAGGATGCTAATTAGTTTTCCAGTAATGAACAACAACAGTTTAAACTTTCCTTGCGTTATTAAATGACAAATATATGGGAAACATGTTTATTTGTTTGGAATTACTGCGATGATTGAAAGTAAATGCGTACGTGTGCACTATTGCATATGAACTCGTTAGGTTGTTGATATCCATTCTTTCCTGAATTTCTCAATTCCAAAATATTACAAATAGATAAATCCTAATGCATTCTTCTAATAGGGAAGTGGATTTCTTTCTGCTGTGTTGGCACATTGACACCATACTAATGAAACACTAGCTTTGAAGTAATTATATTGGGCAGGCAGTCACCACCAACTCATACGAAACAAGTTTTGGGTGAGTAATCCACGGGTGTCTGTAGGAGATTGCATAAAGGCATCTTTAATCTATTATCTATTCATATGGTAATTTATGAACTTGTTTTCTAAGATAGTAAAGTTTTTGCGCATCTAGAATTAACGGTTGTTGTCCTACATACTTGGGAAGATGTGCAGTGTGCATATTCCTCTGTGAAGTCCAGTGACTCAGGCAGTCAGGCATGCCTAACACACAATATAATTATTGAGAGAGGAATGTAAGTACAAAAGTATGCATGCATATCATTATAAAGCGTGATTTAATTCATCGAACAGCACCACATTGCAAAACAGCAATGTGCATTTCCCATGCAGTAAAACATTATTCTTACTGACTCGCGTGTGCAATATGCAAAGTTCGAATGCACACACGAGAGTGCTCACTCATAAGGCTAAAAATAATGCAATTTCATTTCCTTCATTAAATAGAACGAATGGAGGAGTAGGAAATGATTCCATCTTGTACGAACACACTGCAGAATTCGAATATTCTCGTCATTATGTTAATGCGACATGTGTCTTTGATTTATGTTTCAGAAGTGCGATACATCTTCCGCCGCCCTCATTTTCGTGTGCGAAGATGCAACTCTCAGCTCCAAATGGTTATCAGCGTTGGAGCCATCTCCATCCTCCTTGTCTGTCCTTGGAACCAGAAGAATGCCAAGACAGTGCTCTCTTCCCAGTGTGGAGGAGGAAGATTAGTCCAGAAGAGTTGGATAGTAATAAAGATAAGGTTATAGATAAGATGCTACTTAAGAAAAGAGGATTAAGTAGACAAACTTTTCATATGTGCATACTTTTCTTACTCGTGTAGCTGTGTAGTAATATTAATTTAACTGTACTTACTCCATCGTAGGACTTACCGCAGCTGAAGAAGTTTCTTCATTGCAAGTAGTCCGTAGTATTAGCAGATATACAGTACTCGATCGTTCGCTTATTATTTTGGGTCATTAGTTGGTAGTTTGTAAACACAAATATAACTTTATTATGTAGGACAGTCGCCGATTTAGACATAGTCAACCATACAGTCATATGAACGTGTGTCACTTCTCGGACTAATTGCTATGATGAATCCTATTGATTTTTAAGATGAATCAATGCCACACGATGCATGGAAGTTTAATTCATTCTAAAGCTCATTTCACTCTTCTTTTGCGTTTATAAATAGAAAGGCTGTAACTAAAAGAGTAATGAAAGGAACTATTATATTCTTCTTTATTCAGAGTCGTTCCATTATCGTGCTAGTTAAATTGAAAGTGCGATATATTGTCTTGATGAACTAAATAGTTCTGTTTACAACTTATTACAAGGAAACTTTGACAAAATCTGGGAACTGACCTATGACCCCTTTTGAATGTATGAGAACTACAAGAAGCTTTCCCACATCTCGTGCTACGTTTAATAGATACTGTGATTGATGTATTAAGCATACTGCTTCATGTTTCTCTCATGAGTTCTCTTGTGTCTGATCGAATCTACAGAGGGTAAATGAGGTTGAGTAGAGCACTTGAGACTTATGCGAGGCACGACGCATATTATATTGTCGAGAGATCAGTAATGTAATTGAATTACCGCACTGTATCGATTTCTGATACACCACATTCTACACAGATTTATGTCTGTTACTAAACTGACCCTAATTTGTTGCGATTCGTGTCATATGGGTTTGTCGTAAGGTGAGGGGAAACAGGAATCACTGTGAACGGGAACGTATGTAACCTTCCATCAGGCCAGGTGAAGTATGTCAGTCTTTTGGGGAGGGTGTGGCCTAGTGGTCTTTGTAATTCTCATGTAACGAGTTTAAGTAATAGTTCGGGTAACAACTATACCCAACATTCAATGCATTATTAATCGTGCAGAAGAATCTCATAAAATATATAAACGATTAATTAATTAATGTTTTGTTCCCGAAAATATTTCTTCTCTCCTTCACGAACAAAATACAATCCAACCGGCACAGACAGGGATGTATCATGTACTACATATTTGTCTCGTATACTTGACTGGTACGTTACATTTCTGATCAAAGTCTCAAGTGTTTGACGAAATCATCTGCGACTGAGAGATGTGATAAGTAGATGAATGTGTATGGATGTCAAAACAGTTGACAGAAAAGCCCAGCATGTTGTGTTTTATAAATGTACCTGCACGGGAAAGTTTGGAAATACTGAGGAGTGAGACAAAATGATAAATATTGTGAATGACTCTTCTTGACTGAGCTGAATCAATAATGTGATCACAGCTCTCGTATGTATAATTACGGTTGATGTGATATGTTTAAGGAACTCAAGTTTAGTCTTTTTTATCGATGTTAAATACCGTACTAAATAAATCAATTAATGTTCACTCGGAACCTGTCTTACTTCAAGCAGAGTATTATTACATATTCTCAAGCGTGAAATAGTGGACAGGGATATAAAGTAATCACATGTTATTGCTATAAATATAATAACCTGTTGCACATGATTATTCAGTGAAACTTATTTAAAATAAATTACATCGTGAATAAAATATTTTACTTGGAAAAATTCCGTATTTTCTTTATTGCACATTCAACACTTATGATCGTCAATCGTCTAATTAGTTTATGCTGTATAATCTAATCCTTCAGTATAATAGCATTGAAATCGAATAAAGAAATAAGAAAACTGTATAGTATAACAATTACATTGTTGAGCGGTCATTGGAAATAGGGAAACCAAGTATAATTTGCTACAATAGCTCACATAAAGATAAAAAAGAAACTTTATAGCAAGTCAATTACTAAATGGTTTTTAATGGAGGTACAGATAACACTGCAGGCATTTTTTCCGCATTTAATAGTATTTGCCTTGGTAGACTGATTGGCGTCTCGTAACCGGTACGTTGTCTGCAAATGTGTGAATATTATATCCCGTAGTAGAGCAAGTTCACTGAAAGTGACTGACATCGGGTGCAATTACATCGCACAAAAAGCAATGTGATCTGCCGATGGCAATTGGTGTGTTTTGTATTTGCATTCTAGGTAACCTTTCTCTGCCCATCGTTATTCATGACGCATATTTGATGTTTAGTAATTTCTTGTGAACATGCACAGCCATCGTGGAACAATGAGATCATCTCCCATTTTAAAATAGAAATTCAACACTTTGATCTCAATTCTTTTCTGACTAAAACTTTTTTCTTATTCAAAGAGTAACAGCAAATGAAGTCGATTAATCAATGATGTCAGCATTTTGTACCGGTATTGCAGCACAAAAAATGGGAATATGAATGAAAATTACTCATTCACTTTGATATTGAATTACGAGATCAATAACTTCTAATCCAGATGCACATAAGTCTATGTTAACCTCATGACGATTTTTTGAAACTCGATGAGATTTGAAACAAGCAATAGCGGCTCATGTTTGATACCTGAAGTGCCGTGCCACTTGACTGTCCGTCAGTTACAACACCCACGGAGTGAGCTATGAGATCATTATTAAAATAAATCATCGGTGGTTGGGCCTGATTGTCTGGTAGATCTAAAAGACTGATTATTAAAGATTGATTGTCCAGTAAGATTGTCTAACATTTTGATTTTGATATTTCGATGCTTTACAAGTCACCTCTACTTGAAGCTGGAATCCGATTAGCCATATAAGGAAGTTCACAAGTTCAAGGAGCCAGCCGTTTATATTTGCAAAAACAGCGTTAGGACGGTTATACAAGCATAAGGGTGTTCTGGATTTATTGAGTTACTCCTCAATAAACTCATAAAAAATAAGAGCTAAATATGGAGTTGTCTCGGTGGAAAGCACAGCTTGATTAAAGATAATAAAATAATATTTAGCATTGTAAATGAGCGAACATTCTCTCTCCCGAAAACATGTACTTGTTTGAGTTTATGTGAACTTAATGACTATCCTTGAACTTTATTATTAAGTTTGGAGCATGGAACTGAACAAACAACTCTGGCCTTTCTGCAGTTAAGTTTAGATGTGTGGCATGGATAATTAATTAGTCATCCGGATGCTGTCTCCGTTGTAATATTCCTTTCGAATGCTCTCTGTGAGTGTCAAGTCTTCTAGAATGACGTTCCGTCTTGAATCAATCTCAGCCTCTCTGAAGTTCGGATCTTCTGCTGGGTCATCTGGGATAGACGACTTCTCATCATATTTGCCCACTGACGTTTCAAAGATGTGTTTAAAATATTCCATTGAAAACTGCGAGGGAGTGCACCCAGGCCATATTTGTTCGTAGGAGTCAGCTCCATGAGGAATAAGAAGAGGTTTGCTTATGTCCTGTGAGATTCCTTTCCTAAAGAACAACAACATGACGTTAATGTCGTCATATATCACTTGACAAGATGATGTTTATTGGATGTTTAATCCTCGAATTACTAAATCATGGACATTCTTTACATACTCACTAATTGGATGCACACGTGGCCTAAGCCTATAAATTCTTTTATGTGGTTGGACTTACGGGAACGGAGTTCCAAAAGCATAATGAGTAAATAATTCGCGAACACGCCTTGTGTGTGCAACATCATTTTTGGAAAAGAAATGCAGCGAAGCTCCAAGTCTGTGGGATGCTAATCGAAGAATCCGGCAGATATTTTTCCTCTTCTCTGGTTCATATTCCTGTAATTGAATTAAAAAGGATCAGAGAGCAATGAAGGAGACTGATGCATCCTCTCTATCTAATCTTTGTTCATATAATCACACCCTATCCTCAAACCAAGACTGCAATATCTTTATATAATATTCTTATCATCAAAGAGTGGCAGGACTCACGTAATCATAATCCAATTATGTTTCTTCAACCACTTTCTCTAAACCCAGGGCTAAAAGGAATGACACAGTAGCATGCTCTTCGACTTATTTGGGCATCACTTTCAACCCTGAACAATGCTTGTTCCCAGAATGGAAACAAGTGATCACATTTCTGCAAAAGTTGGGACTACACCATGAATCCTAAAATGTCCTTAACCACGCGTATGCAACTCAGCATCAAATTACTTCATACTAAAGCTCACTCACTCAAGACGTAGAGAGGAAACAAAGTTCAATAGGAATTTTTTAAAAGCTTGATTGATATGAAGTCGTATGCCCACACCAGGGTCGTTTCTGCCCCCACACTGAATTTGTTTTGTAACTGTTTTTTACATTATCGCGTCAATAAACATAACGATCGTGTTCAACAGAAAATAACTCAATTACTATGAATGAGATGCACATCTACAATTCACAAATCCATATTGACAGGGTCAAGTGATTGACCAAGGTTAGGACGCATAGTCTACTTTATTAAGGGAGTCTGATATACGTATCCATTTCTGCACTCTTTGCAACTCTTGACAGTTCTATTCAAGTTCATTTTTAGAGGTTAGTTTATGATTTATATTCTGAGAAGATTTCTGCTAATGTCTTTCACTATTCTGCTGCAGACGAGACTAAACAGTTATGGATATTAGTCTTGCAGCACTGCATGAAATATTAATCCAACAGATTACGCAGCTTTGTGAAAGTCTCCTTGCCTCAAAGAACTAATGAAATGGATACTTAATATTTCTTGGTTTACCTGAAACACATCATATTTCGTTCCAATCATCACAATCGGTAGTGGAAATGGCTCAACGTACAACTTATCCTAAGTCAAAACACACAAACATTCATCATCCAGTGACTGCAAGACTTCGTAATCGTGAACTTGCTCGTGCGAAGAGGCATTGAATATGCAATATTATGGAATTAATGGAAATATCATCCTTACGGGAAAATCCTCTCCGAGTCTCTGCAGAATCTTCTCATCCAACTTCTTCGTCATGTCCTTCGCTTCTCTTTTGAGACTGTCAGTCAAGGCACGAGTTACAGCTCTACGAATCCAATTCATACATTACATGTCTCCCATTTCAGTTTCTTTTCTAACGAGCTAACCTTTTTGCTACATGCACCACAATATCTAACGTCGGCCATATCTTCTCAGGAATGGATAAGTCGAGCACAAGAAAAATGGCAAACTTGTCCAAAGCATGGTTCGTCTTTATAGGAGTTTCGATTAACTGGTTAAACGTTATTGCATCTCCTCCGAGCTCCCAGATGTGACACACCTCTTTAATCTGCAAAAGTACAACCAACCTCACAATGAATTCCCGTTAACAATTAATTTATAGCGAGATCGCGTGTACGTACACTATGGACTTGAATCTTCGGATCTTGAACCGTTCTCCTTGCAAATGTGAAATCCAATGCCAACGTGGGCTTGGGAATGTCTGTTTTCTCCAGAATCCTGTTTATTATTGTACTTTTCCCCTAAAACAAAAACACAGCCAAGACTCACATAAATCATTTCACATGCTGCAGGATTAATGTAATCGAATTTGTGTCTTACAGCCGACTTGCTTCCCAAGATAAATATGGTGGATACATCTTCCAATCTCGTCATTTTAGATTTAACCAAGCTTCCTGTCTTCTTATTATTATCCCTGGCTGCAACCGAGTCTCCACCACCGAGATTTTCCGATCTGTAAAATTCAATTGATAAGAAATATTTGTGAGTTGTGACAAAGTCAATTTTCTGTAACTGAAGAAATCAGTCTTACTTTGTAATGTTGTCCGCACCAACTTTCTTCCCTGCCATGTTTCACACAGTTTAAAACACCAAATACCTGGCAGATGTAATCTACAGAAACCACAAAATCAAACCCCCTTGTGTGAACCTGACCTTATTGTTACACACAAAATGTAAAATGAAGCACATGCAGGGCTACAAGTAATGTTCGTCTATTCTTTTGGTATGCTGAATTTAACAAAACGCTTTCTCAACCGTGACTCTCTCTCTGTTCAATACCTGAGCAATAAGAATGCAATGTTCTGAGAAACTGGAAGTCACGTCCCTCTCCAATGAATGCAACAACGAGAGGTTCTCCAGACGAAGTGAAAAAGTGAAGAAATATGCAAAAATGACATGAGCTTAGTAGTTCCCTGAGAGTTCAACCAAATCCCTCAATTTCACATTTAACTCTGGCCTCTCTTGAACTCTGCTGGCTGGTTTGATTTAAAAAATAGTGAAAGTCAAGAGAAAGTGGGGACGAAATAACCATAAGCACAATGAGGTTTGTAATGTGTCTCCACTCTCTTCTGTGTTGGACTCATTTTGCGTGAAAAAGTTCCATAATACAAAAGGCGAATCGATTGTGTTTGTAACACTGACTCGCTATGGAAACGCTCCTCTGGATTCTGGAGAGCCTCCGAATCATTTCTCCAGTTGGTTTCATTTCATAAAGCACTATTCTTTATTCTGCCACACTTGTCATGTTCACGTGCAAGTGGACAAGTTGGGGTGACGGGTGGATTGTACTTGCAACTTGTAGCCTCTGTATATTACTACTGACCAAATGAAATGAAAAGATGTATGAAAAGACAAATGCGTTTAAAACCCCTTTTGGGTGGAACTCATAAATTGAATATGACAAATGAGCTTAGTGTAATTATTAATTTCGGCTTATTAGAAGACAAGTAAATTATTTTGGAATGCTCTAAGGAAAAAAATTCTACGAAAGGACTGTCATAAACATTTTCTAAACTATCTTCGAAAATCATAGTTTATTTTATTGCTAAAAAACAGAAAAATTGTAAAAAGCTTTTGACAGGAATAACAGGAAATAATGATGGGTAAAAATGAACATATCACTTAAAGTATGGACAACATAAAGACTTAAATATTGTGAACCTTATTCTATCTTTAGCATATAAGAGGTATTTTTCAAACACAAAATTCCCTATGCCAAAATTGCAGTAAAAATGACTAGCAAGGGGTTTCTCCGTTTACCAAAAACAGACACAACGACACAAACATTACAGATTACACGAATGACTAGTCATGATATTTTAGACGGACAAACTATTTTAGAGTTCAATTAGTTTGAGGAAAGCATCCAGCAGCTGCCAAGTCACTGCTGTCCTCACACTCATCAGATAGCGGAGGTGCTAACACTTTTAAATTGGTTTGTGTTCCGTCGTATGAATTGAGGAGGGTCACTGTGTACCCACTTGACATAGTAAGGTCAGTAGGTTTCACAGTGATCAGTTGGGGATCACTGAGACTCTCTACAGATTCTTGCATTGAGACATTTCCCGGACTGGGACTCACATTAGATCCAGAGTGGCTGAGATTCATCTGCTGAGTGAAGCCTTCTTGACCGAGATGTCCAAGACTAGAGGAAGGATACCCGTAAGGACTTGGGTACTGAGGGAAGTACGCCTGAGAGTGTAACTTCTGCTGATGAAACATACTGGGCTGGTGAGGGTGGTGCTGAATATGCGGCCCGGTGTTCGGATCGAAAGGCATCTGTCCTACAGAATACAAGGGACTTCCCATGTGTGGACCACATCCGTACATTTCCTGTGAGGGAGGAATTTCCAGTCGGGTCTGGAGATACTTAATGTAGCAAATAGCTTTCCTTAGTGACTCGATTTTTGACAGCTTCTTCCCCGGTGGCTTAGCATACGGTGGAGGAAGCTTTTCTCTTAACAAATCAAATGCCCGATTCATGTCCCTCATCCGGGTTCTTTCCCTGTCGCACGCAGACTTCTTATAATCTGTAAGAAACCCAGTGGAGAACCCTACATAAACAATTACGAATGAACTTTCACTTAAACTTAAGCTCAAGTAATGAACAACCTTTCTCCGACTGAGGGATGGACATGTGATGATGACCATTTCCCCAGTGTCCAGGGTTCTGGATTCTCTCAATGGGAATCTGAGCATAAGGCAAGTTCTCTCCGTACAAGTAGTCGTGTCTTGAAGGCACCTGGTTCATGTAAGGATTCATCGATTGGTGTTGTAGACGATAAGCCATGTGGGGGTTGTTTGGATGGTACAGATATTCCTCCGGAGGAGCTCGAATCACTCCGGCATAAGATTGGGGGTCATAGTTCTCTGAAGTCATCTTCTGTATGGGACTTCGCGAGTCGAAGTTTTGGATTACCACAGTCTCTCTCAAAGTCTGAATATATTCTGGCTGGTGTCCTAAAGTCATTTGGTGGGTGTGTCCATTAAGACTCTCCACTTTCATGCTAGAAGATTCTGACTTGTCAAACTCTCCTGGTTTCTCACCCACCCCAGTGAAGTTGTTCTGACTCTCACCGGAATCTGAAATGTCTTCATTCACCGAGGATGATCCAATTTTTAGACTTTTCTCGTCTTGAATGACACTGGTCATTATAGGGATCAAAGGAACTTCTTGAGCTCCACCACATACTGAGATATTCGAATTGGAGTCATTGCAGCAGGCAAGGGCACACGGAGTCTCATGAAGAGGTCCATCGAGCTGGGCTATCAAGAAGTTATCATCGCAGTTCTTGTGAGGATCTCCTTCATCATTCATCTCCGTGATTTTGTCACTTTCACCGGAAACTGACACTATTACAGTTGGAGAGTCCAGATCCTCACTTTCCTCGCTTGATTTCAGGTTTACACAATTATTGGCAGTCTTTGGTTTTACACGAGACAAGTTTGGGCTTTCCCTTTCTACGAAGTCCTGCTGAGTCTCTTCGTTCGTAATGTCACCCTTTGGCTGACTCTTAACTATCTGTGAACTATCCTCACCAGCCTCCGCATTTTTAGTGGTCTCCATATTTATTCTCGATAAATAAAGGGTCTTAAAATGAAATGCGTTTTGTGTGTACCTGAATTAATTTGAATTACAATAGGGAATAATTAAAACGGATGGCTCAATTTATTGATTTTACTGGAAGTGTTTCGGCAGGTAGGGTTAAGTGACTCATGTTTTAAGGAGATCACCTAACCTGATGCAGATTTAACGGCTAATCATGACGACGAAGGCCTATCGATATGAACTACGTTAAGAGAAGCATCTGGAATCATTAAAGATTCATTTGCTAAGTCTTTAATCTGGTCGGATCATCATCGGCATATTATGTACATACATGGTATTACGATCGAGTTGTATGAAAAGAGGGGGTCGTGTTTTATGAATAGGGAGGACAGGCAGGAGATGTGATAGTGTAGTCATACTACATGCAAAGATTCGAAACTCGAAGTGTAGTTGAGTACAATACAAGCAGGACTTCCGATTGATATTCAAACTATTAGATTTTTCAACAAGCAGTTATAAGTGATAATAATTTTGACGCTGATAGCTTCTGTAGGACGACAATGTGTAAACGGTTTTAAAATGATGAGAGTTTTATGGGATATTAACACAGAGTAAGCAGTCAATACGGAATTAAATAAGTGTATATAGTAGATACGTATCAGAGAAAGAGAACTCAACATCATTTTCATGAACCAACCAAAGAAAAGACACCTTTTACGAATGCGAGAGGCTGAAGGATGAACTGGTAATAAGTTGTATTGTAATATGCATAAAATTATTGATGACACAGGTGTTATGCTAATGGACTGTATTAAAGCCACAATATAGCAAACTTCTCTCCCCTTTTCAGCCTCTTTGAATTTATACCTACCACAGAAAAAAATATTCCAACGAACAAGGAACTTGGGTCTCGATAAAATCGTAATATTTCTGTGTCACAGTACTTTCAGTGGTTTCCAGCACAAAAATATGTAGTAGGATTACGATGGAGGTGTATCTTGTATTATTACATGTGATGATCATGGCGATGTTGTTTTTCGTTTTGCTTCTTATCTGATAAAGTTTTATTTCATCGTTTTAATGGGAATTATAATAATAAATAAATTACTCAGGAATTTCATGCAATTCTAATTCAGCGAACTTCAAACAATAAATATTCTCGTACAGTAGCACTTCAACTTGATATAATTTTCTTTACAATCTTTACGGAATACATTGCTTAAGCCCATATACTCGTTAAATGTCGAAGCGTGGATTTGTCGATTAGTTGGTTTACTTGTTACATGACAAGGAGTGTTCTCATTTGTATCATTACATTCAGCATTTTACAGTCACATATATCAAAGATAATAGTTGAAACTTCTGATAGTACCAAAATACTACAATTCAGGCGAAACACTGATTTGCTCTTTCAGACTGGACTGTTTTTCGGCATGACGTTGGGATTATATAAACTTAAGAAAGACGAGGAGTCACTGTCACAAAATTAACATGTGAAGCTTGTTATTAACTTGGACGCTGTAATCGACTAATAAGACTGCAAGCGCCAAGTTAAGGAGAATCCAGAATCCAGTGGTAACATTCATAAGTGACGAATACTTAACTCATTACTTGTTTCAATTAAGACCATCGAATCCTAGGACAGAGGTTTCCGAGTTAGATTTGTAAAAATTCTCACTCTCAGTTAAAATTAAAGTAAAAAATACCTCTAGAATTCCGTTCCCGATCAGAATTCGTAGCTTTTACATGTTTTTTCCACGCTGTGGAGCATATCACACATTCTTCATTTTGAACTAAGTCAGGGCCACCTCTAAATCTGAAAATTATAAATGCACATCGTGCATTTGAGCAATTGAGCACATCCGTATAGACAGTTTCTTATAAAAATGTATATAGTGTGTACCTGTTGTGTAAAAGTTCCCAGACTGAATGAGGTACCCAAGTAGCACCCAAATGCACCGTTTCATAAGGGACTATAAACCCATGCGGACATACAACGTCAGAATTGTCAATCGGTCCTGGTTCATCTCCCCAAACGAATCTATTGAGCCACTTCCGAGACAGTAGATGATACTGATGACTGCCAACCCCTTGATCTTTTTTATCAACTCCTATTTCATCATGCGATTGCCACGCATTAAGAACGTCTTCTTTGAGCTGGGATACATTTTCGTCTTGATCTTCCGATTTTCTGAAGTAGGAAGACAGTGAATTAATACTATGCTCAATATTAATTCCACCTAATTGATAATTCAGTACTTACTGGTAGAATAGCACATAAGCCTCGCATTCAGCAACTACCTCAGGTTCAACTGGCACCACCCGAGAGTCATCACATAAGTACCACTGGTCGTCACGTCTAATAAATGCTGTATAATGCCCACCAAGGAAAGATCCGATGTGGCAAATTGCACCCATCAAACGGTACGTCGTGACATTGTTAGGACAGTCTATTAGCAAGTACGAAGTTAATTTAGTCAAATGGAATATTAAACAGTTAATATTCACGTGTAAGGCCTGCAAGGTCATGAAATATCTGTTCTTACCTCTATTTAAGAATGGACTCAGATCAAGTCCTTCCAGCGGGAATTGTACATACTGACTCACTTTCCCGGAAAATCCCATTCCTCCGCTGTACTCGTACATACGGAATCTTTTCAGGTGAACACAGAGGATTTCGGGCAATCTATACAGCGAACATCGCTTTACTCCGTTTCTCAGCTTCTGACATTTTTCGCATGAATACATATTTTTCCCTGCAAATCAAAATGTTAAATTGTTTGCTAATTTAATAAAACTTCACTTGGCTAAAAAAGTGAGGCCTTTCTATTCCAACCTTTTAGCTCATCTGAAGAGAAGAAGGCTGCGAAACAATCTTCCAGGGTTGGCGAAGGACCCCAAAATAAACTCCTAACCCAATCCCAGATCCAGTTCACCCAACCTGGATGATTTTTTCCATCATCAGCTTCATATCTATCCGCAGAGCGAATGGCAGTTAGTTCCTCTCGAGTAGGAATAGGTAGACTTAAGTCCTGGAAAACTTCTAGCCTAGACGAAATTCTAATAAACAAAAATCTTGTTAGCGCGTTGCTTTACGGTTGACAGTCTGTATTATACATGAGTTCACGTACTGTTTACAAGATAAACACTGTGCTGAAGATTCAACTTGACCATCGAATATTTCCGATACAATCGATTTCATCGTTATTTTCACTTCTCGTAAAGCCTTTTTTGATTTAGCCAACTCATCTTGACCTTCCCCAGGAGGAATGTCAGTGGACATGGTTTCTTCAGAGGCATTGCCTGAGTCACACGTTTCAAAAGATTCGGTCTCCGAGTCTGAAGACGTTCCTGAAAAAATATTTGTCCGCATGATTCGTGAGAACCTGGGACATCCTTAGATATAAATAAAACTCACCATCTTCAGAAGAGCTACTCTCACTTCTTTCGTCATCATTTTCACATAGCTGAAAATGTGGTACTCTAGTTTCTTCTGCAAGTGTATCCATAAAAAGCCGCAGAAATTCTTGTGTGTCGTGCTGTTGGAATCCTCGAAATATAGGATGAGCAGCTCTTACTGCATGCAAGAGTCTTGAAGGCATGACTCCTTTCGAGTGCCCATCTCTGGACCACATTTCAGAAAGAAACCAAAGATAACTATTTGCAACATTTTTCCCTGAAATTAAAAGCAATAAATCAGAATCCGAATACTTCCATGTTCCTGTATATCCGACAGTAAAGAAGATCACATAAACGCAACGAACCTTTGAAACTGCACCCATGTCCTAAGAAGTATGAATTTAATGGTTTGACAGCAGCCATACATTGGAGAGCTGCATTCATAAAGCAAGTGTTTCCTATATTAAATAAGCCTCTAGGTGGTTCTTCCGTCATTCCAAATGGAGGACCCCAGACTCCTGGAGCAGGTCTACGGTTTCGAAAATCCGGAAAAACTTCTCGATTACAATCATTGCACCATATTCTTCGACTAACTGCATTCTCCTGCAATACATGGGCAGGATTGTCCTATGAACAAAAAACATTTTAGAAAATACTGACAAAATGCATTAGAAGTAAAAATATAATTAATTGTATACCAGGCAATGTTGCTGGGAATGGTTTTGACTCTGCTTTCCACAAAGGTACAACTTGCATTTTGGCTCTAAACATTTCCATATGTGTTGCGGTCTAGAAGAAGCAGGGAGACCTACCGCTTCACATTCCTGGCACACGAGCTCTTTCCGTGAACTGCCACTTCTGCAGAAATTTCTAGCCGACTTTTCATCAGCTCGACCTACATGCAAATCAGCAGGCTCCCCAGACCCTTCGTGAACTTCACTTAAGGTTTCATTGGAATTAATGCTCAGTCCGCAATCACTTCCACTTCCACTGCTATTAAATATAACACTAATATCTTCTTCGCTGAGATGGTTCTTCTCCGCGCATCGTTTATGCCTAGATGACAACCGAAATGTCAAGTGGGGACAGAATCCGGATGCCATAATACTTCCGATTTTGTAAAACTTCAGCAGATTTAGTCACTTCATTTTATAGTTAGACAAACGAACTTGACACAATTCTGGGAGGTGCAGAGCTTTTTACCTTCCACCACATTCTATGCTGGCTGGATATCAAAATATCAACCTGAAAAGCATCAATCAAACAGAATTAGTTTATTGATTTTATTGATTTATTTTGCGTCACTCTAAACCTACATTTAATATTGGCGAGTCGAGTTTCTCCTCTAACTACTATCTCAAGCTCAACTCACCCACACCAAAAATACCTGAACACACTTAACCTTCAGTCCGATAATGACAAAATATGGAGAATATAATACGTGCCATGCATTCGTAAAAATGACTTGCAATTTAACAGGAAAACCAAAATGTTAACTTCAGGGTAATAAAATGAACTGCGAAGAGACTCAAAACTAAACGGAAAACTGATATCCAGTAGCCTAGCTTGACTGCACTAGCAATTTCCAAGGTT